>BQNB010081359.1:8645-25575 GCA_026074375.1 Tanacetum coccineum
TGACAATGAATATATGCAAACAATCTAGCATCACCGCAAATCAACAATCCATATGTCACTTACGCACCTAAAGGGCCTACCAGCTGAAGCACTAAAATTAGGGCAGGAACACACACAAACCTGGGTAGGCGTACCCATCCGCTCCAATAATCACACAAATAATGGGTAGGCGTACCCATCCACTCCAAACAATCATACATAACATAATATTCACATAGCATTCAAAAGCACGTAACTTGTCCCAAAAACAAAACCAAAAAAATACAACTTTTAACAAAGTTTAGAGAACTTACAAGTTTGGATGACCTTGGTTCGGTTTTGACGTGAAAGGAATGAATTTGTACACCTTTTATATAACCCGCGTCTACTAACTATCAACCCACTAACTATTCTTAACCCGTGTTCTTGTGAAAATCTTCAAAATCTTGTTCTTCTTCTCCCTTAGGTTCGTCTAGATTTTAGAAAGAGAAAGGGAGAGATTTTTTTGTGTTTTTTATTTTCAAAATGGTGCATGAACCAAAAATGTTTGAGGTGGTGGAATAAAAGGGGTACTATGCAAGACATGCTTGCTTAAAAATAGCCATTTGGTCTCCTCTTGACTTCTTTGACCGATTGGATCCTAGGGAGGGTCTCGGGTCTTTCTTTTTGTGTCGGTATCACTTAAAAACTCAATTTTCATCTATTTAAAATGTCAACCAAACTTAGTTATCATTTCTATTGCGTTTAAAATCATTTTTCCATAAACCTGGATTATTCACATGACACTTAATACATTAGACTGCTACAAAAATTCATTTTGAGTCGTTATCGGCCGACTCCGGACCGAAAACATGATTTTTTTGACAAAACTCAACCGAACCTTGCTCATCCATTTAAAAACACTTCTAATCACAAAATATAGCTTGAAAACTTATATTCACCCAAAATTTCACATTAACAGTCGTAAAAATTTCACATTTTTACGACTGTTACAGTCTTTTACCGAAATTCACGAAAACCGCCATTTTTCTGATAACTTTCAATTCTCCCACTCACGATTTATGATTTAAATCAACGTTATTTCATTATTATGAATTTATAAATTAAATAAACCCATTAACACATTCCTAATTTTATTAATCTCCACGCTTAAATAAATTGTCGTGCCGGTACGCGGTGCGTGACGATTTTTCGCTAAACGCGGGAAGACTTCCCGGAAAGCACTGAAAACCTCAAAACCTCTCTAAAACAGAAAAATGAATAAAAATGATTCATTTACGAACTTAATACTTCATCAAACTCCCAGTTAAACCAAAAACGCTTTTACGCAAAATAGCTAACAGAAGTCAACTTTTCAGCTTTCATCAGGAAAACTGACATGATCAAAAGACTTCAAAATACAAAACTATAATATATTATATTACTTAACCCTGGAAATATTACCGGTTATTACAGTCTCACCCCCTTAAAGGAATTTTTCCCTGAAATTCAACTCATATCATCAATTCACAACACTAACAGGAAATTCCATTCCTTACAAAATCACATCGATCATTAGGATTTAGTCTTTTCAAGCGAGGTTTCTTACGATCCCTCTAAAGACTAAGTCTCTCCACTGTCCAATACTACACTTTCTCATAGACAAACCATATCCGATCATAAAACTTTCGATAGCCTCACAAACTATCTCTTAAATTCATAATTTCTCAAACTTAGGACTCACTACATCAGTCGGGTGTCAGGATACGCTCCCGTTTTTGACGTGAAGACAAATCTATCAGAATTGGCATTGCTAAATCTTTTCGGTTATCCAACCAATGAGACTAACCATACGGGGTATACGTCCTTCACAATACAACTCATACTCTTTCTTACCAACACTTACTTACTCAAAATCCCCAAGTAGACTTTACTTGGTCAACAATCCCGGCTCTACCCATCCTAGGAAGGCCATTCTAAAATCTAAATCACATCATTATTACATGATTTAAACTTTTCCAAATCAATCCTACTCAACGGGTGTCTTAAATCTCTCCTTACTTAGGTAGATCAAAATACCTCTTTACACAGTCAAAAGTATGATTAGGTCTCCAATTGATCATCACAACTCTTTCCAATACTCCCCATGACCATCCATGGTCTATTGCTTCCTATTATATCTCCTAACCAGACGGTATAATTGGTCAGCCCGAATACATTTCGAGTTCACAGAACATACTAACTACATTGCACGCCCCATCCTAAAAGGAAGTGGGTATCCGCTCTATCACGAGAAACCAATCGCAACGCACTCACACACATGGGCAAAATTGTGCTCTTAGACTAACACGAAACAACACAAAGTATCGCTATCCACAAATTATCAAACAAAATTTTCCTTCACTAATACGAATCGGTTTCAATACAAATCACCTAATAACTAGAATGGTTCTCTATAACTACCAGTACACAAAGAAACTTTTCTAATCATAACCGACACTAACCGATGCTACCCGGTTTAGTGATATACACAAAAACTACTAAACTAAACCTCATATACTCTACGCACCTCCTCGGGGCTCCTGCCCTATCCTCATACTGTCAACAACCTCATCCAACTCTAATCGCGCATACCTCTCCTCAATAAGCTGTAATCGCAAATCCTGGTTCTCTCCCTGGATATCACTGATGGAATGTCACAAAGCTGCTCTCTATGCATCCGTCTGACCTGCCCATGACTCTAAGGCTAACACTGGTCTCCATATCGCTCCAAATGTTACTACGACCCGCTCTTGCCGTACTTTAAGCTCCTAAACTGTTACCTCTAAGAGAAAATATCATCCCTAACTGCCCCCAACCTAGTTAATAACTCTCCTATGTCCTTATCGTACCTCTCAAACAAAGCAGGCGATAGCTCCTCCAATCGTACTGCATGATCACCAATCAATCCCTCCTGCATCTGAACTTGAGGTCCCAGCTCAGTCAGGAATCCCTTAGTCTCAGCCGTAGCGGGTGAAGCTACAGGTGATGGTGCAGTCAATGGTACCATAGGTGATGAAATAGGTGAAGGTACAATAGAAGGTGATGGAGAAATAGGAAGTGAACCAGACGTCCACTCGGGTGAAGGTGGTGTCTGTACAGGCGGTGCTGGTGGTGGGTAAGTAGGAACATCAATATAAACCATACCATCCTCCGGGTCTGTCCATGTGGTAAGTGTGGGCTTTCTAGATGCCGACACCCTCTTAGGTCTCTCAGAATTTGGTGCAGATCCAGAACCCTTTTCGACCTCAAACATACTGTATACATCATCCTCCTCTAATGCTAACTCTCAGCGCCTCAACGCTTCATACCCAAGTCCTAAAGGCGCGCTCATAGCTATCCCCACAACTAGAGCTGCATGCTGCTGACCTCCAGGTACATCCTCCTCCTCCTCTTCCTCTAAATCAAGTCCATCACTCTCTATACTATGACACTCATCGTCTAAACCGCGACTCTCATCATCCATACCATGACTCTCACTCAAATTGTCAGAATCCATACTCTTCTCTATCTCCTCATCCTCCTCATCATCCTCCTCCTCACTATCCTCTACTAACTCAGACGCACCTCAATAATGCTTCCATGAAGGAAGGTCTGGTGGTGACACCAATGGAGAACTCTCGTAAGAGGACCTAAACCTCTTACAGAACGCGGACTCAGACATAGCTGTCACCTCTGCAATACTGGCAAAGAGGTCCGATGACATCACAGGTGGAACACGCACAGCCATACATGCGGTCCTGTAGAGAATGGGAACCAAAACGGGTGGGGTACTCTCAGATAGTGATATAGGTGGTGCTATAGTAAGGGGTGACTCAGGTGTCTCAGTATCAATGGGGTCCTGGAAAGGCTCGGACTCAGCATCCGTCCCATCTAAATAAGCCTGCCTAATGGCCTCATATGGATCCTCAAGAAGTGGTATGGGAACTCGGGAGCTCTGAGCTCCGTTAGCCTGGGTGGAACTCTCTAGGTCAACAAACACTGGGGTAGACATCCTGTGATAACACGATAAAATGGTATAAGTATAAAATATTAAAAAATTATCCACATTATTAACATCATTGATGCTTACAAAGTACAAAATCATTAACGTTGTGAAATTAGACGTTCATAAGAACGTAAATATAGTCCGTTAAATATATTAAAAATTATCGAGAAGAATACGAACAATGAATAATCACTGACCAGGTTCGATACCGAACAAGCATAACTGTTCAACACATAAAACACATAATCCACAAAATCAGATTCTCAAATCACGTCGCTACTTGCGACTATCCATAAAAAATTGCAAGGCAACACGCACTACACTAAGGCAAGCATGAACAACATCAATCAATCATCGCTATCCGCGACAATTTCGCTTACACTCTTGAGGTATCGCACACTGTTACTACTAAGGCAGCATGACAATCCTTAAATCAACATAATTTCAATCTCAACACTCACAAGTGTTCTCATCACTTTACATCCTATCATTTTTAGGTGGTCACATTACTCATACATCCCTCCCCTCTCCTAACATAACTTTAAAAAACTAACCCCATTGTTTCATAGTCCTTCTTGAATTAAGCATGGTTGATCAGGCTATGCGTAATTTAGGAAAAATACCACGAACTGCTCGGGCTATTTGACTTTCTCCATGTTTGAGGTTCTACTAAAAACAAACTTAACTTTTTGGTTATAGATGCGCTTTTTTTCTTTTATTTTATAAAACGCAACAGCATTTCTCTATAAACCTGGCTCTAATACCAATCTGTTACTCCCCGTCTTGCCGGAAACATAATACGGATGCGACGGATACATTCATCGCACAAGAATACAAGACATACAATTTAACAATTCACAATCATAAAACTGTGTTTACATACATTTTACAAGTTAAAAACATGACAAAACACAATTATCAAAACCATCTTGACCCAGTCCCCTTAGGTTACATCTTTTCTCTTCCAATACCATTCACATATCTTTTGATTTAATACACCTGAAAATGATACTCCAAAATGTCAACAAATAATGTGTGGAGGCGTCGGAGGTTGACTTAAACCCAAAAGTTGTGCCAATATTTCAACAGTGGAAATAGTGCTATATGACATGAATAGAGCAACATCCTTAGCATCACCGCTAATCAACAACCAGTATGCACTTACGCACCACTAAAGACCTACCATTAAGCAATGGAGGCGTACCTATCCGCTTCGAAGCAATAAGTACACAAAATACTGGGTAGGCGTACCCATCCGCTCCCAACAATCATACAAAACACATAATATTCACATAGCAGTCATAAGCACATATCTTGTCCCAAAAACAAAACCACATTTTGCACAGTTTAATTCAAAACATTTCAAAACACATTTGAGTATCATTTTCCCCCAACGAAAAAACAGTAAAAAGTGGGGTACGAGAACTCACCTCAATCAGAAATGAAAAGAAACCTCATAATCTCAAATAAAGCAAAGCACAAACAATCTCTACGCAAGCGCACAATGTACCCGACAACGACCTAATATATACTCACTTTATTAATACTCGTAGAAAATTATCTTATTGTACAAGTGTTCGTCTTTACTCATGCAAAATCCTCATTTCATCCCCAATTCATTTCATTTCAAACTCTTTAAATCCAAACTCGTTATCTCATACCGTTAACCCGTTACAAAAACCATCTTCTTATTACTAAGACTTTATCTCGTTATCAAAACATTATCTCATATTATGGTTGTGTGGTAATTACGCAAAAACAACTCAAACACTTGGGCAAAGTGCGACATCAATACCATACAGCTCAAACACCTCAAATCGTTGAACGATACAAATCGACCAAAATACTTCCGTTGAAATCTGACGAAAAGAAATGACTAAGAAACTCAAAAGGCCGAAGATAAGTAAAACCACATTTCCAATCTATACGATAAAATAGTATACATAATATATATTTTAGTAGATATAATATTATGTATTTAATAATTTAAATAAAATAATAATATTTTATTACTATTTTCGTCTTATTATCGGGTTAACGGGGTAATTACAACGTCTTTTTTACTTTAATACGTCCATGTCCACTAGCTCATACCTCGACACTGAATCTTCCTTAAGATTCATCCTTCATTTCCTCAATTAAAATCGACACAACGATTATAAATATTAAATATTTAAGAAAAGGTTTCGAGGAAAATATATATTTTATCTTGCATTAAATTTTCAAGTAAAATGACTATTTATTAATAAAATCCTTGAAAATTTACCCTTTTAAGCAACGTTTCTAAGTATAATTTTCTTTCAAAAATTTGGCATGACCCGTACGCCTTTATGACTTTTTCCAAGGTTCTAAACCTTAATCCAAAACACTTCACAAATCTGACATTTTCCGACAAACACAAAATCAATATCTTCATCACGTTTTATCAAACCGTAGTAAAATATTCCCTTTACATTTGACATATCCAACGAAGTCCCTCTTGGTCCAACACAATTCCTTTAGTCCATTTACAAGTCCACTATTTCATTTTTTTTGTTATAAGGCCTTATGCCCCTTTATGGTCTTAAATACTTAGCCGATAGTAAAAACTTAGTCCATACCTCTTTTCATAAATCCAAAATACAAATCGAAACCCAATGGGCCTTTAGCCCATTAAGCCGAATTAAAACATAAGCTATAAGCTCATAAATAAGCAAAACCGCATAAGCCCCAGCCGAGTAAGCCAAACCGAACACCAAATAAGCCATAAGCTTATAATATAAGCCGAAACTAAATAAGCTATAAGCTTAATATATAAGTCGAAATCATAAGCCCAAAATCAATAAGTTAAATCAAGTGGGCCGACCCCATTTTGGCACCGAGCCAAAACAACCAAACGGACCCTTAATGGGACAGAATAAACCAAACACACCCTTCGGTTGGGCCGAGCCCACACCGAAACCATCCACACCGAATATCACATAAGCCCAATAAGCTATATCTTAGCTTATGAATAAGCAAAACCTCAAAATAAGCCCTTTTTAAGCATTTTTATAAAATATAAAATTACCACAACAACCATTTTATTCAAACTCAAAATCTCTTTTTTTGCTTTTATAAGCCGAGCGCACAAAACACCGGCCTTTTTACATTTTTGCTTTCAAGTTTCGACCTTTTTGACGATCAACTTGTACAACTAGTTTCTAGACATCACCATAATCATAAAAGTACAACTTAATATCAAAGTTTTTGAAAAACTTACATGTTTGGATGACCTTGGTTCTGTTTTAACGCGAAAGGAACGAATTTGTACACCTTTTATATAACCCGCGTCTACTAACTATCAACCACTAAATATTCTTAACCCGTGATCTTGAGATAAACTTCAAAAATCTTTGTCTTCCCTTTCCTTGTGGTTCTTTCGATGTATAGAAAGAGAGAGAGAGATAGAAATTTTTGTTATTTTAAAAATGAGAGAATGATGAAAAATTTTAAGTGAGGAATATTTTGTACAAAGGGAACATACTACAATATTTTTAGCCTCCATGCTCGCCCCTTATCCAAAAGAGGCTCCCAAGCATCCGAGGAGGCCTCGGGTCTTTCTTTTTAATGTCGGGGTCACTTAAAAAACTTAATCCTTCATCTATTTTAAAATGTCAACCAAAACTTAGTTATCATGTTCCATTGCACATTAAAATCATTTTTTCCATAAACCCTAGGTTATGTCACAAACGACACTATTTACATTAAATCCTACAGACGAATCGAGTTTGAGCCGTTATCGGCTGACTCCGGACCGAGAACATGAATTTTTGACAAAACTAAACCGAACCTCGCTTATCCATTTAAAAACACTTAAAATCACAAAATATGGCTCGTCAACTTATATTCAACCAAAATTCACCTTTTACGAGACCGTTTCGAGTCTTTACCGAATTTCACGAAAACAACCGTTTTCTGATAACTTTTAAATCTCACACTTAGGATTTACGTTTTAAATCACGTTATTATATCATAATGAATTTATTAAATAAATAAACCCATTTACACATTCCCAAACTCATTAAATCTCCGTCAATTGTATAAAATTGCCCTGCCTAGGAACGCGCATTGTGGAAAGATTTTCGCTAAACGCGTAAAATACTATCCTGAATGCCTAAAAACCTCAAAACCACTTTAAAACAGAAAAACGAATAAAAAAATAATTCATTTACAAACTTCATTAAGCTTCATCTACTCCCGTTAAACCGAAAAAACCATTTTTATGGAAAATGATCAACCCATAATCGCGTTCATACAAGTAACTGGCAAGATCCGAAAGACTTCAAATACAATACTAAATATTTTATTATACTTAAACCTTGGGAATATTACGGTCATTCACAAGTCTCACCCCCTTAAAGGAATTTCGCCCTAAAATTCTACTCAATTCATTAATTCACAACACTGATAGGAAATTCCATTCCTCATAGAATCACATTAATCACTAGGATTTAGTCTTTTCAAGCGAGGTTTCTTACGATCCCTCTAAAGACTAAGTCTTTCCACAGTCCAATCCTACACTTTCTTACGGTCAATCCATATCTGATTACAAAATTACGATAGCCTCTCATACTACCTCATAAATCTAGAATTTTTCACACTTAGGTCTTACTATCTCAGTCAGGTGTTAGGATATGATCCAATCCTCGGTGTAATGGCAAATCTATTAGAATTGGCATTGCAAATCTTTTCGATTATCCAACCATCGGGACTAACCTTACAGGGTATACGTCCTACACAATACGACTCACACTCTACTTTCTTAAGAACGCCCATGGTTTTTTACCAACATTTACTTACTCAAAATCCCTAAGTAAACTTTACTTGGTTAACAATCCTGGCTCTACCCTTCTAGGAAGGTCGTATATACGCTTTAAACTTTTCCAAATCAATCCTACTCAACGGGTGTCTTAAATCTCACTTCACTTAGGTAGGTCAAGATACCTCTCAAAAGCTTACACAGTCAAAATTATGATCAGGTTTCTCAATTGATCATCACAACTCTTTCCAATACTCCCCGTGACCATTCACGGTCTATTACCTTCCTATTAGCTATCCTAACAAGTCAGTATAATCGATCAGCCCGAATATATTTCGAGCTTACAAAATATACTAACTACATCGTACCCCAAATCCTAGTTAGGAAGTGGGTATCCGCTCTATCACGAGCAACCAATCGTGACACACTCACACATAGGCAAAATTGCGCTCTCAAACTAACATGAAACAACATGAAATACCGCTATCCACGAATATCGAAAAAAATTCCTTCACTATCACGAATCGATTTCAATACAAATCACCTAATAACTAGAATGATTCGCTATAACTACCAATACACAAAGAAACTTTTCTAATCATAAATGACACTAACCGATGCTACTCGGTTTAGTGATATACACAAAAACTACTAACCCTAACCTCATATACCCTACGCAGCACTCCTCGGCTTCCTGCCCGCTTCCTCATACCGTCAAGCCCCTAACCTCAGTCCCAACTCTAATCGCTGCACGTCCTCTCCTCAACAAGCCGTATCCGCGCCAAATCTAATCGAGCACTGACTTCAGCAACATTGGGTCTCCATATCGCCCAAATGTCAGTGCCGACCAGCTCCTACTTGTACTCTAATCTCCTAAATTGTATACCTCTGGTGAAAATCTCATCCCTAACTCTGCCTCCGACCGAGTAACAAACTCCTATGTCCTTATCGTACCTCTCAAACAGAGCAGGAGATAGCTCCTCCAATCAAACGGCATGGTTATGAATCAATCCCCCCTGCATCTAAACTTGAGCTCCTGGCTCAGTCAAGAATCCCTTAGTCTTAGCCGTAGCGGTGATGGTTACACTCCAATGGTATCTATAAATGAAGAAACGGTGAGGTAATAATAGAAGGTAATGGTAGAAATGGAATTGAAACCAGACGTCCACTCGGTTGAAGGGGGGTCTGAATACAGATGGTGTGGTTAAGTAAACCATACCCGTCCTCGCGGGGTCTATCCCCATGTAGTAGTGAGGGATGTTCTAAATGCCGACACCTCTCAGGTCTCTCGGACTCTGGGGCAATCCAGAACCTTTCCACCTCAAATGTACTGTATACAATAATCCTCCTCTATGCTATCTCGCGCGCATCAATGCTCCCATACCCAGACCTAAAGGCGCGCTTATAGTTGTCCCCACAACCAGAGCTGCCTGTTGCTGACCCCCAAGTACAGCCTCCTCCTCCTCCTCTAAACCCAGTCCATCACTCTCTACGCCTAAACCATAACTCTCATCATCTATACCATGACTCTCATCATCTAAACCATAACTCTCATCATCTGTACTAGGGCCATCGACCGCCGCAGCAAGGCCCTCGTCCCCTGCAGCGGGATCCTCATCCTCTACAGTAGGACCATCGTCCTCTGCGTCCTCACTCACACTGTCAGAATCTAAACTATCTATTAGACGTACCCCAATAACGCTTCCGTACAGGAAGGTCTGTCAGTGACAAAGATGGTAAACTCTCGTAAGAGGACCTAAACCTCTTACAGAACACGGACTCAGACATAGCTGCCACCTCTGCCATACTGGTAGAGAGGCTCGATGACATCGCAGGTGGAACACGCATAGCCATACGCGCGATCCTGCGGAGAATGGGAACCAAAACGGGTGGAGTACTCTCAAGTAGTAATGCAGGTGGTAATATAGTGGGGGGTTACTCAGGTGTCTCAGTATCAATGGGGTCCTTTAAAGGCTTGGACTCAGTGTCCGTCCCATCCAAATAAGCCTGCCTAATGTCTTCATAGGGATCCTCAGGAGTGTATGGCACTCGGAGCTTTGAGCTCCGCAGCCAGGGTGAACTCTCTAGGTCAACAAACACTGGGGTAGACATCCTGTGATAACACGATAAAAGGGTATAAGTATAAAATATTATTATCCAAATTATCAGCATCATTATGCTTACATATACAAATCATTATAGCATTTGAAATTAGGCGTTTGTAACCATATATATATATATATATATATATATATATATATATATCCTCATATATATTAAATATATCAGGAAGAATACGAACAATGAATAATCACCGACCAGGTTCGATACCGAACAGGCACAACTGGTCAACACATAAAACATATAATCCACAAAAGCATATTCTCAAATCACGCTGCTACCTGCGACTATCCACAAAAAATTTCAAGGCAACACGCAACTAACACTAGGCAAGCATGGCCAACATCAATAAATCAATCATTCACCGTTATCCGCGACAATTTTGCTTACACTCTCGAGGCATCGCACACTACTACTACTAAGGCAGCATGGCAATCCTAAAATCAACATAACAATCTCAACACTCGCAAGTGTTCTCATCACTTTACATCCTATCATTTTCAGGTGGTCACATTACTCACACGTCCCTTCCCTCCCCTAACATAACTTTAGAAAACAAACCCTATCATTTCATAGTCCTTCCTGAATTAAGCATGGTTGATCAGGCTATGCGTAATTTAGGAAAAATAGCACGAACTGCTCAAGCTATTTGACTTTCGCCATGTTCGAGATTCTACTAAAAACAGACTTAACTTTTTGGTTATAGTTGCGTTTTTTTATTATATTTTATAAAAACTGGCATTCTATATAACCTTGGCTTTGATACCAATCTGTCACACCCCGTCAGTAGCGGAAAAACGGGATCCAACCATACCATTCATCGCACAAGATACAAGATAAAAAAAAAAATACAAAAAAACTACAATGTCAACAATCATAAAACCTGAGTTTACAATACATGTTACAAGTTAAAAACATGACAAAAATTTAATTATCAAAACCATCTTGTGGACTGAAATTCCACTCGGGATACTTCTAAGTCTGCTATCACAATCACCAAACTATTCTTCTTTCACTTCACCTGAAAATGATACTCGAAAACGTCAACAATAATGTTGGTGAGCTCGTAGGTTTGACCTTAAACCCAAAAGATGTGCCAATATTTCAACAGTGGACAATAGTGCTATATGACAGTGAATATATGCAAACAACCTTAGCATCACCGCTAATCAATAACCATATGTCACTTACGCACCTAAAGGGCCTACCAGCTGGAGCACTAAAATTAGGGCAGGACCACACACAAACCTGGGTAGGCGTACCCATCCGCTCCAATAATCACACACATACTGGGTAGGCGTACCCATCCGCTCCAAACAATCATACAACACATAATATTCACATAGCAGTCATAAGCACATAACTTGTCCCAAAAACAAAACCACATTTCACACAGATCAATTCAAAACATTTCAAAACACATTTGAGTATCATTTTCCCCCAACGGAAAAACAGTAAAAAGTGGGGCTACGAGAACTCACCTCAATCAGCAATCAAAAGCAACCGCACAATCTCAAATAAGGCAAAGCACAAACAATCTCTACGCAAGCGCACAATGTACCCGGCAACGACCTAATATATACTCACTTTATCAAAACTCATACAAAAATATCTTATTGTACAAGTGTTCGCCTTAACTCACGCAAAATCCTTATTTTCATCGCAAAATCCTCATTTTCATCCTAAAATCCCAATTCCAATTTATATCGTTCCAAACTCGTTATATCAAACCTTTAATTCATTACAAAAACCATCGTCTTATTACCAAGACTTTATCTCGTTATCAACACTTTATCTCATATTATGGTTGTGTGGTAATTGCGCTAAAACAACTAAAAAACACTTGGGTAAAGTGCGACATCAATACAATATAGCTCAAACACCTCAAATCGTTGAACGATATAATCGACCAAAATACTCCATGGAAACCTGACGAAAGAAATGAGTAAAAACTCAAAAGCCGAGGATAAATAATCTATATTTCCGTAATCCATACGATAAATATATATATATATATATATATATATATATATATATATATATATAAGTATTTAATAATTTAAATAAAAATAATAATATTTTATTATTTTTGTCTTATTATCGGGCTAACGGGGTAATTGCAACATCTCATTACTTTAATATGTCCATGTCCAATAGCTTTTACCACGACACTTAGTCTTCCTTAAGATTCACCCTTCATTTCTTCAATTAAAATCGACACCGCGACTATAAATATTAAATGTTTAAGAAAAATATTCCAAGAAAATATATTTTTTCTTTGCATTAAATTCTCAAGTAAAATGACTTTTTATTAATAAACGTCTTGAAAATTTCCATTTTTAAACAACGTCTCTAAGTATAATTTTTTTTCAAAAATTCGGCATGACCCGTACGTTTTTACGACTTTTTCCAAGGTCTTAAACCTTAATCTAAAAACACTTTTCACAAACCCAACATTTTCCGACAACATCGATATTTTCAACACATTTTATCAAAACATAGCAAAATAACATCATTTACATCCGACAAGTCCAACAAAATCTCTCTTAGTCCAACACAATTCCTTTAGTCCATTTATAAAATCCACAAATTTATTTACTTGTTATTGGGTTTTATGGCCCATTATGGTCTTAAATACTTAGCCCGATAGCAAAAGTTAGTCCATACTTCTTTTCATATATCCAAAATACAAATCGAAACCCAATGGGCCTTTAGCCCAATAAGTCAAATTAAATCATAAGTTATAAGCTCATAAATATGCCAAACCGAAAACCAAATAAGCCATAAGCTTATAATATAAGCCGAAACTAAATAAGCTATAAGCTTAATATATAAACCAAACTAGATAAGCCATAAGCTTATAAAAAATAAGCCGAATATCATAAGCTCAAGATAAGCCGAAAAACTTAAGCATCAAGATAAGCCGAAACCAAAACCAAATAAGCCATAAGCTTATAATATAAGCCGAAACTAAATAAGCTATAAGCTAAATTTATAAACCAAACTAAATAAGCCATAAGCTTAATACATAAGCCGAAATCATAAGCCCAAAATCAATAAGCCAAAATCTAAGTCCAATGACCAAACCAAGTGGGCTGAGCCCACTTTGGCGTTGGACCGAAGCAACCAAGCGCACCCTTATTGGGCCGAACAAAGCCAAACGCACCCTTATTGGGCCAAACAAGCCAACGCACCCTTATCCAAAATCAAATAAGCTATATCTAGCTTATTAAATAAGTGTAGCTTCAAAATAAGCCCTTTTTACGCATTTTTACAAAATGAAAAATTACCACAACAACCATTTTATTTAAACTCAAAATCTTTTCTTTCTTTCTTTTTATACGCCGACGCACACACACACCTTTTCACATTTTCGTTTTCAAGTTTCGACCTTTTTGGCGATCAACTTGTACAACTAGCGTCTAGACATCACCATAATCACAAAAGTACAACTTTAAATCAAAGTTTTTGAAAAACTTACTTGTTTGACGAGTTTGGTTCGGTTTTGACGCGCAAATAAAACCCAAAACCTTGTTTCTACAACCCGAAACTACTAGCTATCAACCCAATAATATATTCTTAACCCGTGTTCTTGAGAGAATCTTCAAAATCTTTGTTTCTTGTCTTCCTTTTGGCTCGTCCGAATGTAGAGAGGGAGAAGGAGAGATAGAAATTTTTGTTGTTGTTTTGAAAATGAGAGAATGATGAAAAATTTGTTAAGGTGGAGGAATAAAAGGGTATCAAGGGAACATACTAGCAAGATTTTAGCTTTCTTGTTTCTTCCTATCTCTTTTAGGCGTCCAAGCATCCTAGGAGGCCTCGGGTCTTCCTTTTTGTGTCGGGGTTACTTAAAAACTCAACTTTTGTCTATTTAAAACGTCAACCAAACTTATTTTTCATTCTCATCGTGTTTAAAATCGTTTTTCCATAAACCTAGGTTATTCATACGATACCTATCACATTAAACTAGTGTTGTAAATATCGGCCTTGGCGGCCGATATATCATTGATATATCGCTTATCGTGGGTCAACCGATACGTTTTTTCACTAATCGGAAAAAATCAGTTTTGGTCAATATCGGTCAAAATTGGTCAAATCTGCCGATTTTTGGTGGTTAGATTTTTTGCTTATTGTGGTGTTTTCCGGTGGAGGAGCCGTAAAAGAGGAAGGAGAATATGAAATGTGAAACAAGAGTCAACAGATTAACCTATTTTTTATGGTTTGAATATCTGGTTACCTTGTGTTTTCTGATGGAGCTTCAAGGGAGAGAAGATGAAAGGAGAATATATGTTTTCAGTTTGAGATGGAGCTGCAAGGGAGATAAGATGATGACAGGAGAATATATGTTTTGAGTTTGACCTAACCCTAATATCTAATAACTTAGTGTTTTAAATGTTTCTTGGCCCAATAACTAGTTTATACAAATGGCCCAACGAATAACTTGATTGGCTTTAATTAAAACTTAACTCATATCAGACATAATATGAATTTGTGTAATATATTTATGGCATATATAACTAAAAACAAAAGGAAAATGAATAAATTTAATAAAAATATGTAAATTATGTAAAATATATATAACTTAAAAATATAAAAAGACTAATAAATTTAATAAAAATATGTAAATTATTTATAAAAAAATTCCTTTATGATTAATGGTATCCGCCGAGAAACCGATATATCGCCGCCAAGACCGATATATCACTTAAAGGTGGTCGACCGCCGAGGTACCGCCGAGCGATATTTACAACACTGCATTAAACTGCTACCAAATCCATTTTGAGCCGTTATCGGTCAACCCCGGACCGAAAACATGAATTTTTTACAAAAATTAACCGAACCTTGCTCATCCATTTAAAAACACTTCAATTCATAAAATATGGCTTGACAACTTATATTCACCCAAAATTTCACCTTTTTACGACTGTTACCGTCTTTTACCGAATTTCACGAAAATAACCATTTTTTCTGATAACCTTCAAATCTCACACTCATGATTTACGATTTAAATCAACATTATTTCATTATTATGAATTTATTAAATACATAAACCCATTAACACATCCCCAACTTAAATAAATCTCCACACTTAAATAAACTGTCGTGCCGGTACGCGCTGCGTGACGATTTTTCGCTAAACGCGGGAAAACTTCCCGGAAAGCATTGAAAACCTCAAAACCACTCTAAAACAGAAAAACGAATCAAAAGTGATTCATTTACGAAATCAAAACTCCATCAAACTCCTGGTTAAACCGAAACTGCTTTTACGCAAAATAGTCAACAGAAGTTAACTTTTCAGCTTTCATCAGGAAAACTGACAAGATCAAAAGACTTCAAAATACAAAACTATAATCTTTTATAATACTTAACCCTGGAAATATTACCGGTTATCACAGTCTCACCCCCTTAAAGGAATTTCGCCCCGAAATTCAACTCAAATTATCAACTCACAACACTAACAAGAAATTCCATTCCTTAAGAAATCACATCATTCATTAGGATTTAGTCTTTTCAAGCAAGGTTTCTTACGATCCCTCTAAAGACTAAATCTTTCCACAGTCTAATTCTATACTTTCTCACAATCATTCCATATCCGATCACAAAATCTTATGCTACCTCTTAGCTTCACAATTTCTCAAACTTAGGTCCCTCTGTCTCAGTCGAGTTTCGAGATACGATCCCGTCCTTGACGTGATGACAATTTTATCAAAATTGGCATTGCCAAATCTTTTTGGTTTTTCAACCAATAGGACTAACCCTACGGGGTATACGTCCTACACAATACGACTCATACTCTACCTTACCAACACTTACTCACTCAAAATTCCCAAGTAAACCTTACTTGGTCAAACGGGTGTCTTAAATCTCACTTCACTTAGGTAGGTCAAGATACCTCTCAAAAGCTTTCATAGTCAAAAATATAATCAGGTTTCCAAACCGATCATCACCACTCTTTCCAATACTCCCCCATGACCATTCACGGTCTATTACCTTCCTACTATATCTCCTAACAAGGTGGTATAATCGGTCAGCCCGAATACATT
>BQNB010081360.1:7097-29648 GCA_026074375.1 Tanacetum coccineum
TTCAGGGTTTGGCCAAACCGGTTTCGGCTCCGGGTTGACCGAAACTGGTTCCTGTTTGACTCAAACCGAACCGATCTGGTACATCTTCAAACGATGATTGAATAGAGTATTTTGGGATTATATGCCTCCACGATTTTTAATAATCAAATTTCCCTTTGGAACACAAATCATATCTTTAAAATACAAGATTCTTTTTGTTATTTTCCCCTTCACTTTGATTGATTCGACACATACACCACGACTATACTTCACTGCATCTATAATAAATATATATATCATAATCGTCATGATATGTTCTAAATTACTCATGATTTAAATATCAACTTTTTTATGTTTTTGGCGGTGTCCACGGTCTCCTTGTTACAACGCTTTGTTTCAGCCCTAAAATCTTGAGACCACAAAGGGCTTTTCAAATTCACCCTTTGTTTCTTCCTTATGAATTGACCACAACATCAGGTTGTACATTCGTATTTACAAATGCATGACAAGGTAAAACAGATGAAATCCGGAAGACAAAGCTCAAATTTAACAAATTATCCTTGTATTGAAAGAAAGAAAAAACTCAAATAGCCGCATTTCCGACTTGCCTAAAATATGTTTGATGAGTTAGGAGTCTTTGGGACTTTATGCAAAGTCAATATTCAATAGAATATGTATAAATAAGACCACAAATTAGGGGCCTTATGAAAAAGACACTATAGGAACAAATAAAAACAAGAATACATAAAAATTACAAGGTGGGTATAACAACAAAGAGGACCAAAAACAATCTTCTAAAGTCCCTACGAATATCTTCATGGACCCTGAATATCGTCTCATCAGCAGCCTCATCTTCTGAATTGAAAATTGCGAGTATTTCAAGTAGAGAGAATATATGGAAGCTTTTCTCAGTCTAATGTCTGATCTGAAGAAATTTGTCCGAAAATGTCGGGACATGAATTCCACTCGGCTTGTTCTCTGGCCTCCCAATATCCCCCAGTGTAAACAAAACTATCACTTCCTTTATCCTTCGCAAACCACTGTGGCTGCCATCCCCTTTCTTGCATTTTTCGAGCCTGAATCACGTTAAGCAAACATTTGGTTAAAGACAATAAAAGTAAGCTAGAGGCACGCTTTCTAAATCAAACAAATTATGAAGAACCATGTTGAGTGGGCATTGAAAGGCCCACTAATTGGTCTGATGTCATAGTAGTTGCATGTTTAGGAGTACATTGGATTATTGCATATGTTGAGTGCATGTCATCAGTTTGTGTTTAGTAAAAGTTATGTTCTTCCATTGAATTGTTTAAAGAGCTGAAACTCTTGGACTCGTATTAGTTGAAACTATTGGTTTGTTTGAGGGTAGGATAATCTGGCTGGGTTAGTGTGTGAATTCTTGATCTTCAGACATTTTTTGATTTAGTAGATTCATCAACACAATGTCGGTCATAGATGATGAAGAACATCAAGAAATGAAACTTTTGATTAGGCCTTTTGAATTCGGGTTTTATATTTATTGAAAATATGATATGAAAAGAATTGGTTCTCCAAACGTCATGTTGACTAGACCAAATAAGATTTATTGATGGCAAAGGGGGAAAGACCACATAATATTTCATTTCCTACAGTGCCAAGTTGAACAAAAGCACCTATGCAGAGTAATTGTTTGTTCATTAACTTATTTAACCATATTAATTTCTTATCGTGCCATCATTGCACTTTTTACCCTCATTCCCAAATCCTCAATCTACTCACTCCCTTAGTCCATCTACAGTCTTTGACTGCATCAGTAAGAACTAAGAACCGGACATTCCTTTCAGAATGAAAGTATTAAAGGTGGGAGAAAGTTGCCAAAAAAGATACAAGGAATTGGATTTAGTCAAAAAGAATGCTTTTTAGTGTCATTTTAAGAGATGCAATTTTCAGCTTCGAAAATTAAAAATGGATGAGGTTTCCCTCTTCAGGTTAGCTGGGGAGGGTGGGCCTTTTGACTCAGATGTACACGGCCTAACCAGATTGATCCTGGGACCGTCTCCGAGCCTTCCCTGGCCACCCCCAAATTGTTTCTAGCAAAGCAATTATGTACTTGTGGCCTTAGACCGAAACACACAAACAGAATGTGTACCTGGCGCTGCCGCTGTTCTAGTCTCAGCTTCTCTGCATTTGCCATTTCATACTCGCCATTTTCTAAACGCCTTTGATCTGGTCTTAACCTTGAATCAGTTGGTGGAAGCTTCTCCTGAAACAAATATACAGCAACCAACGATTTAAGATTAATAAGGAAACATTACACACAGAAAGTGTCGTGAATGATGTTTAAAAGACCATAGGTTGCTTAATTTAAATCAGGACATCCCTTCTTCTTTAGATAAGAAGGAAAATATAACTAGCAAAATTAGATGACTTAGCAAGTGAACTCTCACCTTCAGTCCAGGGGTAAGCTCATTCAAAGTAATAGCAAAGCGCGTCAGATTATATCGTGTGGGAACCTTTGGAGGTTTGCTCCTTCTCCAGAGCAAATGAGCATCTGTAAATGGGTCTTTTCCCTTTCCAGAACAGTCTCCACTCACAAAATGCATGCTCTCGTCCCATTTGCCAATTAGTGTTGCCGCAGTCTTCCCACTTTTATCTTGCACAACACCTTGTACCTGAATCACGGATGAGTGTTAAGTTCAAGTTCGTGATAAACGGATGCGGGTTGTGTTCTACGATAAAAAGGGAAAAACCTGATGTGGGTTGCGTTCTATGATTGACTGCTCCTTAAATTTCAGCTTACAGGAATAGTTCTGGTTCCCTTGGATACGCATCGTGCCATAGTGGTCGCAATACAGTTTCCCCAAAATAAGGTTGTATATGGATGTTGTAACCTGAAAGAAGATTCGATATGAGATTATTTTACCGGGGTAATCCCCTTTACCCAAAAAAAAAAGATTCGATATGAGATATATGTTAAACATAGATAAAAAAAAGTTAATGAACATTTATGCAGTACCTTATTCCACTGAAAAACTTCTCCATCATCAAATTTCAATGTTAAAACTCCAACAGGGTCAAGCTGAATCGAACGACCCCAAAATTTGCTTTTCAGGTTGCTATCTCCCCAAAATTTCCATCCTTTACCCTCACAGTGACACGCTACAATCATTGGATGATGACTGACCTGTTGCAAGAGAAAACCTGGTAAATTAGAGAAATCGACACAATATTACACAGCAAAACAAACTTAAGAGAGGAGAATGTCTAGGTGGTGGGCATGCACTTATGTTCAAGGATACTCTTACGTTGCCATTATTATCATTTTAAGAACCAACTATATAATGCATTAAAAAAATTTAGGCACACGACTATAAAATACCCGGCTTGTCAATTACTAAAATGCAGTCAAAACTATGCACTGACAATAAGATATTAAAACATCATCCGAGGGAAAAGTCACAATAAGAAATTGAAGCATGAAAGAGGCATCCATCTAATAAGCTCATGAAGTAAGCCTTGCACAATCCTCACCATGCGTTCTTCTTCAATATTAACCTTGCGAATTGGTCAATGGTCTGAGAGAAAACCATAAACCTGTAAGCTAAAACTTAGTTTAGACTTATAGGATCTCCTGCTATAACTTATATCTCCTACGATAACCAGCTAAGTACGAAGAAAGAACATAAACAAAGTTTCATGATCTATGTGCCTCTGTAAACAATCACATAACACTCTCCTCTTCTATTTGGCCCTTCAACATATATTCACAGCCTCACCCCAACAAGTTCTTACCACCCCACATACCTTTTCAAATTCTGAATAATCTAGTCATGACAAAAAACATAGCCAGTGTTCAGCAAATATCACAGCTACTCTTTACCACCTAACTTATTATTCCTAGTTTTTTTGAAGTATCATCCTAATGTTCCTAACCAGTAACACTGTCCCTGACATTCAGCTCCATAGACCAACAGCGTCCAAAACAACAGCTAAGATTATAAAGTGCATGAGATGTAATTTGCATTCTGATAAATTTAGGAAAAATAGATGCTCTAAGATACAAGTTATTTTCAGCAGCCTGAGTAGTTACAAATTGTTGGTTATGCGTATGATGTCATGGCGTCATGCAAATGAAGTACAACAACAACAATACCCGACCCCGCCGGATCAGGGTAAGGGGGAGGTAGGATGTAGAACCAACAACCTGAGGAAACGAGACATTATAGAAAAATAATGGTTCATGGTTATAGTAGGAACCGAACCTTTTCAGAAAAAAACCGAAGTCCTTTATCTGGATAGTCTGCCTCGTAAGTCTCCCCTAGCAACGGGTTAAATGGTTTGCAGTTTCTTCCTTCAGTAGAAGCATATCCAGATACTGCAAATGCAGCCACATTCAAAATCCGCATAAGGCTGTTACCCTAAAACAGATTCCATAGTAAGAGGTGAGACTCGAATGAAAGAAGTATGCAGTACAGTCATTCAAATGGATATTAAAAAGACAAATATGTCAAACATAGAAAAACCAATACCAGATAAATCAACATTAAATAAACAAGAGCTAATAACAGATATATAACCATAAACTAATCAACATAATGATTTCTTATTCTGCCACATGTGATTAGAACAACACAACACCCACTACTGACACCTCCACAACCATCCAATACAGCCACCAAAGACCACATGAACTAATGTTGTCGCCAATTGATTGGCAACCATCCATACTAATCAATTTCACTATCAGCAAACAATTGATATACTTATCAATTTATTTTTATAAGCATGAACAACCATGGAAGTAATTATCTAGCTTCATAACAGAGAAACAGATAGTTGCCTGAACAGATGGTCTGTACTGTCTCTACTGTTGACTTATGGGGAGAATCAAACCAAATCAATATACAACTTGCTATGGGGGATAAAGAGCAGGGATGATAAAGTTTACACAACATGACTTTAGGGAGCCAATGCCCAAAACTTGTCACACTCAAGTAGATGAATATGCACTCAAATATCTACAACTCTCAACCAAGATACCCTTAAGAGTGATTTCATATGATAAGAACCGAATCTAGAATGAAAAAGTAGCCATTTATTTGGTTAAAGATAATGATCCCATCATGGTGACCAACATCAATTTATCACTACCATTTTCAATCGAATCTTAATACGAATTTAGAAAACAGGTTGGTGAATGCTTAACAAAAACACCTTTATACGAAAAATATAGCATAGGAGACTGATCTCCTGATCCATAAGTTACCATATGACAATTGAAATGATGCAAATTATCCAATCTATATATTTTTATATTATACCATTATCGAATCTTCGTAGTTATACTACTTCACGTGATATTTTGGTTAGCATATATAAGGCAACTTGACTATCCAAAGGCGGAAAATGATTGACTGATTGCATTTAGTGATGTGATGCAACAACAGAATAAGTGTAGCTAATAGAATATCAGGCATCTGGAGAATACAAAGGTGAAAACACATGATTGATTGCATGACGATAACCAGATAGTGATGTGATTCAGCAGCAGAACATATGTGGCTAACATATCCATACTCACTAGTGAAACTCACCTTTTTGCCCCATTCATATGCCCGGTCAAGAAGATAAGAGTACTCCAAATCTTCAAAACATTTTTGCAGAGAAGATATAGGTTCATTGAAGTACACAGGAAGACAGACTTTGGTAAGATCCTTTCCAATGTTATCTTTGATCATTGCCCACAGACTGACTCCCTTCTCTTTTTCAACAGGATCAGGCAACTTCTTCCGTCTCTTAATATGAGGGAAGTTAGCACCAACTGCTTTAATGGAAGGATCAATTTCTGGATCATTATATAGAAAGTCTTCATCATCGGAAGAAAAAGACGACGACCGCATGTCGGACCCAGTACTTCTAAAAGAACCTGATGATAGAAAGTCCCGAGTGTCAAAAAACGCATTATCTTCTTCATCTGACTCTTCCTCTGCAGCATCACCCCTATCATTATCATCCTCAGATTCACTTCCACTTGCTTCTAACAAATAATAGGAAATATTAAATAGTGTTCATGTTAAACAGCATGCGTCATTTCCTATATCATCTTACATAACAGACATCCAATGCAATTTTACAGATTCTCAGATCTCAGATTACAAAGTTGCAGGATACAATGCAGAAATAACACAGAAACCATCATCTAACGAAGGAAAAATAAAACCTTCAATATACATCATAAATTAATTTCTCATGTGCAATAATGAACAGATTTGCATACTTAGAAGCTAATACAACTACGCCTGCAATTTACAAAAGATTTTACAAACTTCAAAGAAGTTCCAAACTATCAAATACAACCCAGCTTGTAAGGGGAAAACCATGAAGATGAAACAAAGCTTATGTGTTACCATAGGCTCCACAATGATTAAATGATTGGATTTTGTTCTATTATGCGCCTGTCCACCAAGCCTTCTCAATACATTTTTTTTTTCAACCTTTATAGACTCCCATGTTTTTGTTGGCCCATCCTTGATTCAACAGTTATCTTTTGTAGATAATTAGAAACATAACTGGTATGTAGCTGCAAGTGTCCTTTTCATTTGATGTTTGTTCAGTGAAAAACAATTGTGAACTGAAAGAGCTTCATTTGCAATTTAACAATTATTGTCACAGAAGAAAAAGTAAATTAATTCTTTAGCAAATCAAAGGCCCTAACTTCTTCCGTTTATAACTATAGCATAGTATGCGCAATGTGGCAGTAACGATTAATTATTTACGACTTCTCTTCTATTGTTTATTTGATGGTTTCAAGTATTAACCTGATGATATTCCGCCCGGTGGCCCTTGATGCAACCATTATGAAAAAATTTAGGATGAAACTATTGCAAAAAGATGACGCAAGTTTAAGGATTAATCAATAATTAAATTGGATGTTATTACCATTGGGTGATTTAAGATTTCTCATTTTATGGGATCAAGAAAAAAAGTTTAAACTCATTATAGATAGATTAATCTAATTCACTTCAGACTTGTACAGTCCTGTCCACCGTAACAGCTGATGAAAACCAAACAATCCTATATCATATTCCTAGTAGGGAGAATAAACAAACAATCATATAAGTCAACAGAGCAATAACAGAAACAGCTAGCCTCATATAATACAAATTCATAAGCATACCACTGTATTTCTCTTGTCTTAGTCTTGAAGTTGCCCCAACCTCTTTCGACTGCCTTTGGCTCTCATCTACTACTGTGTTCTCGAGGTCAACCTTTTCTGTCTACAAGCAAAAGAAACATATTACAAAAACTTGAAGATACACAAAAGTAGAGATAATTAGGAGTCTTCTCGTCTAGTAGTACCGTGCATCATGCAGATAGCAAACGATACTCAGTATAAGCACAACAGTCAGCAATGCTGAGACACATAGCATAGAAATCATAATCTAAATACTGATACCCCATATTTTTATCACATGCCAGCATAAATTTGGAATGTATCAGAGTTACTGATATTTGGGGCTAGTTGAGTGAACACTAACCCGATATCCGATGATATGGACATGCAAATCCTAACAGGTAATAATGTTGCTCGTTTTAATCTTAAAAAAACAACAAATGATGTTATTCGTATTTCATGCAAGACTTGTTCTGACCTCCACTTTGCTATAGAGATTCACTGATGTTCACTTGTATACAAAAGTTAGATGCAAAAGGGGACCAGGCCCTTAAGGCCTTTATAAGCATCACATGTATAAACCTAACTACAGTTTCTATCATGTGATACAGCTGTATGAGGTATCTTGGTTGTCAAGTCGATATTTGATTTATTTTTTTCACAAGTCTTTGTTTGAGTCACCATAATTCCATGTTTGATCAAACCTTTGGCAATAAGATGTTGATATAGTCACTGACTAATTATCTAATGAGAAATGACAACCGGGTGCCATCAAAGCATAAGGTTATGTACTTATGTAAGCACTATAATTGAAATGGATTTTTTTACAGCAAATACAATCTAGGTCACTCAAATACATTAAAAGTACAAAAGGCATATACGCACATCCAAATGATATACAAAAAACAACCTACCAACTACCAAGCCAATATGATAAACAAATCCCACTTCCGGAAACAATTTTCATGATGGAACTAGTAAAGACAAAATGATTGAATTTCTCTATAAAAAGAAGAGATGTCACATGTACCTCTAGCATACGCAGTGTGTCCATGAGAAGCAAGTGCTTCTGCTTAAGAAGCACCAACTGATCTTGCATTGCTGAAAACTCATTCCTCATAATATGTTCACTGTCCTGAATGGCCGCCTCACTTACACCTTCCTCCAATAACCGTTGCCTCAACTTTTCCGTCGACACTGTAATACCACCTATAGGAGCCATCAATTCACTGTTAGACATTCGAGGGAACATGCCCTTCACAGCCTGTAAAGCTTCCATCCATGCAAGGCGATCCTCCCTAGTATCTGCCCTCAAATGAAGCCTTTTTGTCCCGGTAAAAATGGAAAACCTTTTGTCATCTGATCTACTTTCACGAATAGACGAAACCTAGAAATTATAACATAACACATTCTCATGATGTGCGATCAACAAAAGACATAACTAAACAAAACCATCAAATTCAAAATGAGTAAGTTCTAAAAAAAAAATTCAAAATGAGTAAGGCGTAAAATATTCACAAGTTAACAACCAATATTAGCTGTGTTTGGTGGTGAGCTTTTTGGAGCGTTAAGAATATAATGCTTGTTTGGCAACGAGCATTTACCTTTTAAATTTGGTTTGAAACAATCCTATTCTCCTCTTTTTTTAGTAATCATGGTTTCCAACCTTTTGGCCGACTAATCCACTAGGTTTAAACCCACCGCCACACAGATTCGCCTCCCTATCCAGACCTCTAATAAATTAATTATGATAGTCAGAAGCCATATGCCAAACGCTAATAAAAGAAGCATTTAGCTTTACATCATTTTACAGTATGTTTGGCGAAATGGGCCGGAGCTGGGCTAAGGCCTGGAGTTGGGTTGGGGCTTATATTATAAGCCGAAAGCTGGAGCTTATACTTTTATAAAGCTGTTTGGTGAATTAGTTAGAGCCGAAGCTTATTAATGTAAAAGTGCATAAGAATACATCATATTTTCAAAGGTATTTAAGTAATTTGACTAGCTATAAGCCCAGGCTTGGGCTTATGGAGGCTTATAAAAGGTTCCATAAGAGAAACAAAGCTTACTTTATAAGCTAGCTTATTTTAAAAGCTTGCGCCCCTATAAGCCCTTATAAACATTAGACGAAATAAAAAGAAATTAGACCTTAAGATGAACTTCGCCAAAAGGCTTGCGATGATGCGCACTCCCTGTGGTCCCATTTCGATGATGCCTGGACAATCGCCTAAACGACTCATCACCAATGACCCTGGCACCTTTCTCAGTCTCCTTAGTGACCACAATCTTATCAGGTCCATGAATCTTATAATAACTCAACACACCATCTTGCAAAACAAACCATCTGGGTCTCCATCCTTTACCATAATTCACCCATTTATGTAAAATCCCGGATATCCCGCTCCCTACGATATCGTTAATCTTGACATCTCTTTGATCTAGTACCGTATTATTGTTGTTATTAACAAAAGTGACGTGCATATTAGGGTTAGGGTTAGGGTTAGGGTTATTATATGTATAACTATTGTGATTATTATGATTTGGTAAAAGTGATCCGACGGCTGAGGATGAAGATGGAGTGGGTGGCATCGAGGAGGAGGAGTTGGTATGATCGGGGACACAACAGAAAGGATGATGCATATATATTTATATTTATAAGAAGATGAAATTAAATGTCATACCGGTTAGTGACGTCACGATCGACGGTTTGAAATGAGGAAGATGAAGGAGAAAGAATATATGCTTGGCTTTGGAAGAGACGAAAGATGCAACGAGACCTTTTTTGGACCGACTCACTAACACGCGCTTTTATTTATTCCTTTCTTTTTATTCATTTCATTTGGCTTTCATGTTAAGTTTTCTAAAATTTTGCATAAACCGGTTTCGGTCAGTTTGTCACTTCAACGTCGTGTTAGCAATTAAAGCAAAAATAATTTTACATGAGACTACTAGCATGTCTAAGTCTAATGCTCCTCGCATGTGTAACATGTTTGGTACAAGGCATTGATTTTGTAAAACGGATCAACTATGTTGTCATATGTGTGAACTTCGAAAAGACGAATATCACCTTCTTCGATTACCTCTCGATTATATTGAACCTTTCGACAAAAGTGTTTGGCGCCAGTGGCGGAACCAGAAAATTCAATTGTGGGAGGCAAATTTTTTTTTTTTTATAATAACAATAAAATACGGCAAAAATAACTAGGATCGAAATGATAAATTGAGTATTGTTACTTACAGATGAATGATTTATAAGGCTTTATGAATGATTTATAAGATTTAGAGTGTTAATTTGGAATTATTGATGATGTAAAATTTGGCGGTTCAATTTGAGTCTGATGCGTGGGCGACTCTAAAACAATGGTCGATATGAACAAAAAATACACTAAAATTTCATACTCGTATCTAGCTAGGAAGGGCACCCCCCCCCCCCCCCCATACCTTAGGCATGCGTCCGCCCCTGTTTGGCGCGCTTTGGAACACCATGACATTGGTATTACGCAAATACTTCAAAATGTTCTTAACGGCAGTCCAGTGACATTCTTCTGGATTCTGTTGAAATCTACTCGTAATGTTCTGACCGAATGAACCTCATCGCATTCATGATAGATCCTACAACCGAAGCATATGGAACATTCTACATACGACTCACCTCTTCAGGTGTGAAGACACGTTGAGTCTTACTCAAGTGTGGTTTTTCTTGCATTGGTATATTTTCACGGTTGGAATTCTACATCCTAATCGCTTTAAGATTTTATCAATCTAAGCACTTTGACATAAACTGACTAACCGCTTTGATCTATCTCGATAGATCTTGATTCCAAGGATGTATGGCGAATCTCATAAGTCTTTCATGGCAAAACACTTTTCAAGCCAGGAGTTTACATCTTGTAACATTGGAATGTTGTTTCCCATCAGTAATATGTCATCAACATATAAGATTAGGAATACGATAATGCTCCCACTAGCTCTCAAATATACATATGGCTCATCAGGGTTTTGAGTGAAATCATACTTCTCGACTTCCTCGTCAGACCTCTTTTCCAGCTTCGACATGGTTGCTTTAATCCATAGATGGATCTTTGAAGCTTGCATACTTTTATGGGATATTTTGGATTCACAAATCCCTCAGTTTACACCATATAGACGTCTTCGTTTAGGTGACCATTCAAGAAGGCGGTTTTGACATATCTTTGCCAAATCTCATTGTCGTAGTACGCTGCTATTGCTATAAGAATCCTAATAGCTTTAATTTCTGCAACAGGCGAGAAGGTTTCTTCATAATCAACCATTCAACCTCGTATGTTTGAGTATAACCCTTTGCTATAAGATGAGCTTTATAGGTGTGTACATTGCCATTTATCGGTATTCTTATTAAAGAGTCATTTGCTCCTAATGGTCCTGCCATCGGGAGGAAGATCAACCAAGCTACATACTTGATTGTCTTTTATGGATTGCATTTCCGCATTCATAGCTTCAAGTCATTTTTCAGATGCAGGATCTGATAATGCAGCTTTATAGTTAGCAGGTTCACCATGATCTCTTAACTCATGTTTCTCAGCATCAACATAGAAACCATATCGTTCAAGTGCTTGAGAAATCCATGCAGATCTACGAATGGGAGTTTCGTATCATGTGGTATAACATTTTCATGTTCAACCTCGGTTTGATGTTCGCTAGTGTTATTAGAAGGTCGTGAATATTCCCTTTAAATTTCATTAAAGTCTACAGTGCTCCCATTTGCTTCTTGTGAGATGAGACTACTCTCAAAAAACTCAGCATACCGAGCAACAAATGTTTTGTTCTCAAGTGAGTGGTAGAAGTAGTAACTCATCGTTTCCTTTGGGTATCCTACGAAGATACACTTGACATATCTTGGTTTAAGTTTGTTTGGTGTGTCTCGTGTCACGAGAGCCTCATAACCCCATACCTTTAAGTAAGATAAATTAGGGACTTTCCTATACCATATTGAGTATGTGTGTAGCAAACTCTAGAGCATAGCCCCAAAAGGTCATTAGCAAAGTCGTTAGACTCATCATGGATCGAACCATGTCAAGCTAATTTCAAATTCTCCTCTCAGACACACAATTATGTTGTGGCGTGTAAGGGGGAAAGTTGCGAGACAATCCCATGACTCTTTAAATGATCTAAAAACTCTTGACTCAAATACTCTCCTCCTCGATCAGATAAAAGCGATTTGATAGTCTTCCTGAGTTGATATTCTACTTCGTTTTGAAAGTCCTTGAACGTTTCAAAGACTTCATGTTTATGTTTAATCAAATAAACATAACCATATCCACTGAAGGCATCGGTAAAGGTAACGTAGTAGTTAGCACCTTTTATAGACGTGGTTCTAAATGGGCCACATACGTTAGTATGAGTCCAAGTATATCATTAGCTCTTTTTACTACATGGGAGAAAGGATTTCGCGCCATCTTACTAGATAGACAAGACACACATTTAGCAAAAGACTCGTCGTCAATTGATTTTAAAAGTATATCATGTTGCAGCTTTATAATGTGTTTCTTGTTTATGGCCAAGACGACAATGCCATAGAAAAGTAGACTCCAAGTTACGCTTGGATCTTTTGTTGCTAATTATGTATATAGAACGATCGTTTGTTACAAGATTATGCATATCAATCTCAAAAATATCATCACGAGGAATAGCATCAAAATAAACCAAATTGTCCTTAAAACCCGAAATAGTACCATAATCAGTAAACGTATGAATAAAACCATTATCCAACAAACGATATAGCGAAATAACACCCCTAATAATAGTAGGTGTAAAGTGACAATTGTCTAAAACAATGATAAGTCCACTAGGAAGGATTAAATCATAACTTCCTATAACTTCGACAGCTACACAATTGCCATTGCCAATGTACAGATCCAAAGCTCATTTCTTCAGCTTTCGATTTTCCCTAAGCCCCTAAGTTTTATTGCAAATGTGAGTACCACAACTAGTGTCATAAACCCAAGATTTAGTATTAGGAAAAGAATATAGTTCTATAGTGAAGATACATGATCTACTAGCTATTGGGAAGTGCTCATATCATATTAAATAATTATACAGTTGAAGATACGTGCGTCTATGGGGTCGCACGCGTATACATTGAGGTATTACCTATTATAATGTATTTAATATATTTATAGTAATTATATTAACTATATTAATTACATTTCACGAATTGCTTAACGGTCGTTAATTAAACCGTTAGACTCTTTAATTAACTATAGACTTTGAGTTATTAGCGTATGACGTGATAAATGGACCTAACCCAAACAATATGGAAAGTCTATATAAGTATAAAGGGGGGTCGGTTCATAGGAAGGAAAAGAATAGGGGGTGGAAAGCCAAACTTGTTTACTTGCTCACCAAGTTTGGTTTAGCCTATATAAAGATTTGTTTAAGCATTAATCCCTCATAACTTAAGAAACCAAGTCAAGAAATCTCTCCCCTTTTCCTCCTAGTAAAATCGATCGGCCAAAAAGGAAAAAAACCCTTAGGGTTCTTTTTTTGTGTCGATTTACATAATCAAAGAAGTAAGACGTTGTGGTTTAATCGTGAAGCCTAGAACTAGTATTCAGGTGATATACATCGACGTGTTGTGTGGACTATATATAGAGATCACCTACTTTGGTGAGCAGGGTTGTTTCGTGGGTTTCAAGAAAGAAACAAGAATCGCTCTTTGCTTCGTGTGTTCAATCGATTCGTTACAAGAGGTAATAACGTAGTTATTAATTTAATCATCGTACATCATACAGATCCACCATTTTAGGACCTAATCCACTGCGTACTATGTGTTAATAAATGTCATTTAGTATATGAATCCCAACACTAGCCCTGCTAGTTTTGTTCTTCTTCAACTTTGCCAGGTAGGCAGGACAGTTCTTCCTCTAATGACCCACTTCACTATAGTGATGACGGATCAAGTCCTTAGCTGGGTGAACCTTCTTTGCAGGTAGGGGGAGCTTCGGTTTTAGGGAATAAGTACACTTAACCTTGTCATTTCCCTTGCCTTGAGAAGCTTGCGGTTTGTTGTTCTTTTTTTTTGGATTTCCATCCCCTAATCGCAAGGACAGCGGGAGCATGAGCCTTTTTTTTGGGGCCTTTTATTGGGAAGTGCTCGTATTGTTGGGGCAACATTGACTAAGATCTCCTTTATGTTTTGACGATGACAAATAAACGTTCACAACACTTAAAATAACAAACGATAGCCAAAATCCGAAAAACCAAAACAATGACTTTGGCGCGCTGGTCACTTTTTAACACGTGGCCAATGCGCTATATCCACGGCATCCGTTTTTACGAATTTTACAAAGCCTGATTTCATCTTACCCGACACATGTGGAAACTTTAATAAAGGTACGTACATGATACTTGAGCATTTAGGAACACTCCAAGTGAGGTTTAGACTTAGAAATGAGCAAAAACAAATATTCTTGTTTTTCAATAAAACATCAACTTAATTCTTTTATCAAACGCCTCTAGCCAAGGGCAAAACTTCTTTTCTAAACCTAGTATGAATATACTTTCAACATACCATCAAACAAAAGTATTCATTTGACCTTAATCTGGATATACGTTGTTCCTAATCACGTAACGAGTTTTACTCCCTTATTGGTCAAACTAAGTCAAATGTCATTTTGCGTAAACGCATCCTTTCCCGTTATGGGATATGCTTTACTTGAGATACAAAGCACTTTATAAAATTAAAAAAAAAAATTGTGTTTGTGAGCAATAAAGATGATTAGTGATTCATTAATTGTTGATAATCATGGATTAAAGTCTAAATGACTAATTGAGTTTATGGTAATTGAATGTTAATTATACTTTGATCCTTCTTACCTTTTCCTATATAAATGTTTTACAAACTCTCACACTCCCACATGTATTTCTCACGCATCACCTACATCTCACTTCCCACCTAAACATTCCTTAATCATTTGTTAAACCATTCTTCCGACAAATAATTATTCTCACATTTCCACACAATCCCAACATTCCAACAAACATTGCTTCCCATTTCCCAAATCATTCCCTAATCACTATTGCCTAACTCTTTTCTCTCTTAATGGTAATATGATTAAACCATATAATAAATCCTTTAATTATCATCTTCATCACCTTTCCTCATAACTACAAAGCCTAAACCTTCCTCACTTAAACCTTCCCCAAATCTTATCCTCCTACATGACCACTCACATTCCCTTACACTTTGTACCTTGTTGTACTTCTTGTCTCCTTCATTCCCAACATATGCTCCTTTCCATCACATCTTAACATTCTATACCACACAATCCCTATTCATTCTCTTCTTTACCTCAACACACTCACACAACTCCCATTTGAATTTGAATTTCACACACACACACACTCTCAAAGCTTTCTCCATACACTTCCACTCACACACTTCTATCTTTTGAAATTTAAATTATCACACTTCACCAAGCTTCTCCTACACACCTTGCCACCTTACCTCCTTATCTCAACATTCAAATTTGAATTTGATCTTATGCTCCAAATTATCACATCACATCCTACTCATTCCAACTCACCCTTATCCTTATTCTAAGATTCAAATTTCAAAATTGAAATTGGAAACTTTAGGCTCCAATCCATCACATCAATGCCAACTCACATCCTTCACATCTTCATCCCACATGTGATATTTGAATTTGAAATTCAAATTATCCCTCCCAACATCCACACTTCCTCTCAAAGCCAAAGAATATTCCTTTGGCATATTCTTTATTCTTTTAGCAAATTCTTTATATCCTAACTATGCCAACTCATCCACTTAACCATGGTTAGTTTCTAACTAAGCCATTTACCTTTGAGGAATACCCAAGCATACCCTTTGTCCAATGGTTCTTTTCTCTCCTTGAAGTTGGACAAACATCCCCAAATATTCTTTTAATTACTTTCACAAACGTTTTTATCAAATGGTTATTTGAGTTGGTTAACCTTTAGTGTAAGAATAATGGAAAGGTCAAAGCGTGAAGTATAATTGGGGGTTTAGCAAGAACAAGTATTTAAACGCCGAAAACCCAAAAAATGTACTCGGGCTTCTAGAGCGTTGGCCGCGCACTGACACATGGCTAGCACGCCACTCTCGGAATACATTTTCCCACTTTTGCGTTTTTGGCCTATAAATGCCCCTATTTTCTCTTGTATTCCTCAACTCTTGCCTTTCTTTCTTTCCTCTCTTTTCTCTTATCCTATCCTCTAAGTCTAACACCTCTTGTGTTCTTAATCTTCTCATCTATCATTCTATTAAAGAACACATCTTCGCAAGAAAGACACACAAGTATCTAATCCACACTTGTGTGTTAGTAGTCGAGGGTTCTTTCTCATACCTTTTTTTTAGAATCGAGTCTCTAGGTTAGGTTAAGACTTGGTTCAACTATCTTTCATCAATTCAATTTAGTCGTAAGGGAAGTCTTGTATCTTAGTGATCAAGCCTAGACCATTGAGGATCTAATTGGGGTTTTGCTAAGCTTCCAAGAGGAAGTTCTTAGTGGTCCTAGTTGATCTTAGTGATCCTAGGAGAAAGTCGAATCACGGGTTCTTAGGGGTGGATTCCGAAGGCGGAATACCATAGGGAGTAGCACTTCTTAGTGAGCGTTGATCTTAGCGCATATCGCTGGAGCTAAGTTGTAATAAGGTTTATAGTCCACCATAAGGATTATACTAGAGAAATAGTATCGGTGTCGTGGATTCGCAACTGGACGTACGGATGGTATAAATCTCCCATCCCGAACATACATACACACACACACACACGCACGCACACACACACACACACACACACACACACACATACACACACACACATATATATATATATATATATTGGTTTCTCTCTCTCTCTCTACTTATTGTTCACATAGGCTAATAGAACAATTCAAAACCCACCGGTTTTTTATTTAGACGATAAGTTTATAAACTTCAAAGAAGTCAAAAAGACCGTATTCACCCCCCCCCCCCCCCCCGCGTCTATGGTTCTACACGTATGATATCAAATAATTATACGACCAGAGATACGTGAGCCTATGGGGTCACACACGTATACACCGAAGTACTACCATTTATAATGTAATTAATATATTTATAGTAACTATATTAATTATATTAGTTAAAAATTTCACGAATTGCTTGACGGTCGTTAATTAAACCGTTTGACACTTTATTAATCATAGACTTTATTTATTAGCCTGTAACATAGTAAATAAGACTTAACCCGAATAATATGGAAAGTCCATATTTGTGAGAGAGTGGCCGACCAAGGGGAAGGAAAAAATAGGGGTGGAATGTCAAACTTGATTACTTGCTCACCAAGTTTGGTTTACCCTTGATAACGCCTTAATTATACATGTTTTTTGCGGCGTTATTTGTATATATTTTAACATTTCTCGTGAACTTTCGATACTTAATAACATAAAATATGTGCAGGTTCACTTAAAGACTGTTCGAGCTTAAAATGTTTGAAATACAAGTGTTTAAACTCATTGAAAGCAAAGTTAAAAGAAAAGAAATAATAAATCCCAAAAATTGAAGAAGTGCGCCGCACTTATATGATTGTGCGTCGTACTTACCAACGAAATAAATGAAGTCGGTTATTACACAAAGTGCGTCGGTTTTCCCTAAATGTGCGCCGCACTTGCTCTATGCATTAATGAAGATCTAACTTACATAGGCTAAGTAGGCCGCGTAATATATTTGGTGTGCCACACTTTTGGCCTCGCCCAACCTATAAATAGAGAGGATTTCCAAGCCATTTCATATAATCTCATACACTTCAAAATATACAAATCTCTCTCAAAATTCTTCATCAATTCCTGGGTTTGAAGCACGAAATTTCAAAGAAGACGAAGAAGAATTTATCATATATTTAGTATAATAAGGGTTGTGATACGATTCATTACTTGTAAACGGGTTGTGTTTGATCCATTTCACATTAGAATCTCGTATGTTTCTCAATTCCCTATTTAACTTTATTAAGAACTCATTAGCCATGAGAGGCTAAACCTCTTATGACTACTCAGTGATGTTAATATAATAAATAAGCATTTGGTGTTACTACGATCTTGTTGATCTTAAGCTTGTGTTGAAATCCTATTGTGTCTTATCTTGTCAACTTTGTTCATCAACTTTGATTGTATACGCATAACGGTATAGGTCGAAAGGCCCGTTGTGTGCTATATGGTTTTAAAGATTTGTCTACGGTCTTTATCGTTTGGTTGGAGAAATCCGCATACGTGAATTGATAAACAATATAGATTTGATATAATAGTAACTTGATTATTTGCATAACACATCTGATTAAGTTAACTGATATAAGTCTTAAGTTAAAACAAGTTAATTTGTGAAAACCTTTTTTTGACGAAAAAACCTTTTTATATGTTAAGTCCTAAAATCGAAGATCGTAATCATTACCATTGCTTAGTAATTATATGAAACTATCCGAGTAGTCATACTCCTTTATTATTGAAATCATCATCAATCATATCTCATCTGGGAAAAGTCATTAAAATTTGTCGTAAAACTAGCGATTATACGAACAAAATCAAATTCCCGTGGACGACCTGGTCTTACCTGAAATATTATACTACATACGTGGGTTATACTTTACCCGTGTTTTGCCATTTAATAATCAGTAATTATAGTCTTATAAATTTAAAGCTTTTGATACACATCAAAGTTTTTGGCGCCGTTGTCGGGGATTTTAAACTGTTTGGTAATCATTTCAGTTTTTTTCAAATATTAATCATTACTTCCCTAAAATATCACTCTGCTTGCTTTCTGTAACTCTCGTTGCAGAAAGTGCACTGCACTTTCTGCAGTCAAATGTTTTTTTTCCTAAAAATGTTCTCTAAAACATCCAACGGTTCACCTTGGATGCATACACGTGCTTCCAACTCTGAACTTGTCGAACCATTATCTGAACCTGAACGAACCCTGAATCGTAGACTCCGTCGACGAAAGAGGAGAGTCACATTCGAACGGAAGGACGAACAACCAGTACAACCAAGAGTTGTCTACCTACTAATTCTTGACATCAACTATTTCCGTCCCTTTCTTGATATTCTTAAAAATTACAACCCAATGGATGATGAACCCATGTGGGCTGCCGACCGTATTGTTGCTCTGACTCCCAGTTCTACAATCACCATTCCTGAAACTGCAAATGAATTCGCCATTAAAGGTAACCACTTGAATCTCGTCAAAGAAAACCAATTTGATGGTAGAATTAAAACTGATCCGCACAAACACATTCACGAATTCCTCGGAATATGTGACATGTTTAAATACAAAGACACCAAAAATGAAGTCGTCCACCTAATGATGTTTCCCCTACCACTCACGGGTGAAGCAAAAACCTAGCTATATGAACTCAACGATAGAACTATTAAAACATGGGATGAACTTCGCACCGCCTTTACTAGCCGATTCTTTCCCCCAGCTCTATTCGATCGACTCCTCGAAGAAATTCGTGCCTTTTCTAACATGAAAACGAAGCCCTAACTGATGCTTGGCTCCGTATGAAAGAAATGCTCAGAAATTGCCGTGGTCACAATCTATCCAAAGGCAATATCATAAAAATCTTTTATCACGGCCTCAACGAAATAACCCAAGAAGTTCATAATTCCGCAGCTGGTGGTATTTTCCTTTATAAAACGTCAAACCAAGCTTATCAACTTCTAGAAGATAAAGTCTTACTCAAGCTCGATTGGGCTAAAAACCAAAAAACAAAATCTTCTTTCAAGAAAATTGTTGCTTTCGCCGATGAAGATAGCAGCAATTCTAATACTGACAAGATTATGGCACGAATGGATGCCATGACCATGAAAATGGACGCTCAATATAAAGAACTTCAATCTCGTTCAAATAACTCAAACTCCGATTGTAACGATGATGACATACCAATGTCTCGCGAAGATGAAGCAAAATTCATGAAAACTTTCCGTCGTATATGTTTTTACAATGATTACCGTGACCGTGACTTGAATCGCGATAATTGGCGTTCATACGGAAGACACGATTATAACCGAGATAACTATCGATCCAATTTTGATGACAAACATTACAATATTCAAAGACAATTAATCGATTGCATAAAAGCTCAACAATCAACCAATGCTTTTGTCAAAAAAATGTTTATGGAACTCAAAATGAAGCTTGAAACAACAACTAAAAACCATCAAGCCTCGATCTAAAATTTAGAAGCGAAATTCGACAGACTTGCTAACAAGCAATATGCTCGACCTTCTGGGTCTCTTCCTAGTAGTACTCAACCAAACCCAAAAGGTAGCTCATCTAAACCTTACCAACCACCGCAAGCTCGTAACGAGCATGTAAATATTGTATTTACACGGAGTGGTAAATCCTATGATCTACCTACCAACCAAATGATCAACAAAATGATTCTGAAACTCCTATTAATTTCGATAGTGAGGATGAAGAAGAAGAATCTACACCCCAACCTAAATCTCAAACTCCGAAACCAGTTAAAAAAACTCCAATTCCTAAACCTTATAAACCAAAGATCTCATATCCTCAATGCCTTCGAAAAGAGAAAATAGAAGCCCAATACGAAAAATTCCTTGATATGATTTGGGTCGTTCAAATTAATGTACCTCTTGTCGATGTCTTAGCAGGAATGCCGAATTATGGAAAATTTCTCAAAGAACTCGTTAGCAACAAGCACAAGCTTGAACAAATCTTATTCGCCTTCCTGTGCAATGAAAGTTCAGCTATGATTCAAAACAAAGTTCCACCCAAACTCGGAGACCTCGAAAGTTTCCTTATTCCTTGCACCTTCACCAAAACTTTCTCATGCAATGCTTTAGCCGATCTAGGTGCTAGCATTAATCTCATGCCATATTCTCTATATGCGAAACTATCTCTTAAAACTCTCAAACCTACTAAAATAAGCGTAAGATTAGCCGACCGATCATTCCAATACCCTATTGGAATAGCTGAAAATATGCTCGTTAAAGTTGGTAAATTCACTTTTCTCGTGGATTTCGTTATTCTCGAAATGAAAGAAGACAGTAAAGTTCCTCTTATCTTAGGAAGACATTTTCTCTATAATGCCAATGCAGTCATTCGAGTAAAGCAAAAACAACTCAATTTTAGAGTTGGTACGTATGACTTTCTCAATCGACTATGCGATGAAACACTCTTATTCAAACGATGATACATGTTTTAGCATTGATGTTATCGATGAAATCTTAGAAGAAGATTTCGATGTTCTTCTCTATGAAAGGAGTGAAATCCTTCATTCCATCGAGGAAAATATTCTCGAAGAAAAACTCTTTGCTGAATTCAATGAATTCATGGCTACGAATATCGAAGAAAACTCTAAGTATGAATCTGATAAAGAAGAAACACCATTCGAAAAAATCACTTTTAACACCGATTATAAAATCAAAACATCTCTTGCAGAACCTTCTTCGGATCTTGAACTGAAACCTCTTCCTGATCACCTAGAATATGTATTCTTAGAAGAACCTACTTTTCTTCCTGTAATCATATCATCTTAGCTCTCTGAGCAAAACAAAAATAAGTTCATCTCTATTTTAAAAAGACACAAGCAAGCCTTTGCTTGGAAAACCATAGACATTCTTGGAATTTGTCCATCTTTTTGTAAACATAAAATTCAACTTCCAGAAGACAAGAAACCAGTTGTTTAAAAACAAAGACGATTGAATCCAAACATGCAAGAAGTTGTTAAAAAAGAAATCATAAAACTTCTCAATACTGGTATTATATATCCAATTATCGATATCCCTTGGTAAGCCCCATCCACTGTGGACCCAAGAAAGGTGGTATCATAGTAGTCACAAATGAAAAAGATGAACTTGTCCCAATAAGAACCGTTACGGGTTGGCGAGTATGCATCGATTATCATAAACTCAATGAAGCAATCGCAAAAGACCACTTTCCTTTGCCATTCATGGATCAAGTGTTACAAAGACTCGCAGGAAATAAATATTTCTGTTTCCTTGATGGGTTTTTTATATCTCCAAATACCAATCGATCCTATGGATCAAGAAAAAATAACGTTCACATGTCCTTTCGGAACATACGCTTACAGGCAAATGCCTTTTAGTTTATGTAGTGCTCCTGGTACTTTCCAAAGGTGCATGTTGGCTATCTTTCATGACATGATCGAAGAATCCGTAAAAGTATTCATGTATGACTTCTCCGTATTTGAAAACTCCTTCGATAACTGTCTACATAACCTCGATAAAATGCTTCAACATTGCAAGGATGCAAATCTTGTCCTTAACCGGGAAAAGTGTCACTTCATAGTTAAAGAAGGAATTGTGCTTGGATACAAAGTGTCCGGTGCAGGCCTTGAAGTTGACAAAGCCAAAATCGACGTAATATCTAAGCTTCCACCCCTACTA
>BQNB010081361.1:3224-29648 GCA_026074375.1 Tanacetum coccineum
CACGACAACCACCTCATCATCATCGTCACCTCCACAACCGACACCATCTCCTCACCATCGATCCATCCTCACCCCACGCGACACTACCACCACCACGACAGCAACATCATCACCCTATCATCGCTACCATCGCGGCACAACACCCGAATAGGGATGCGTTTGGCTATAACAGCACTAAGAAGGTGCGTTTGGTTTACTTAAAACACGAAAAGGGTGTTTGTTTTAGTGGTCAACCCGCACCAAAGGGTGCGTTTGGATTTGGGTTTAGCACCAAAGGGTGTGTTTGGTTGTTATTAAAAGCACCAAGGGTACGTTGGGTTTTCACAGCCGAGTAGGGCGCGCTTGGTTGGTTGTGAAACACCATAAGGGTGCGTTTGGGTTAATAGAAAAACCATAGGGTGCGTTTGGGTTAAAAGAAAAACCATAAGGTGCGTTTGGTTTAACAGAAACGCTACAAGGGTGCGTCTGGTTTAGCAGAAATGCCACAAGGGTGCGTTTGGTTTAACAGAAACGCTACAAGGGTGCGTCTGGTTTAGCAGAAATGCCACAAGGGTGCGTTTGGTTAAGCAGAAACACTGAAAGGGTGTGTTTGGTTGGCTGCGAAACAGCCTTTAGGGTGCGTTTGGTTTAACAAAAAACAACATAGGGTGCGTTTGGTTTATATAAATCAATTAATAAATATATCGTAAGATTTTATAAGTATAAAGCCGGATACAATGGTGGTGTTGGTTAAATAAATATGTTATACATTATTTTTGTTTTTGTGTCTTGAAGCCTTTAGGGGCGTTTGGATTTGTGGTTGAATTGCCAAAAGGGGTGTTTGTTTTGCTGTTTAACAGCTGCCCTAAAAGGGCGTTTGGTTTTGTGTTTTACGCCCTATGTTATGATAGATATATTACCGAACTCCATTTCTAGTTTTTCATTTCTTGGTTTTAATGAGAAGACAACATCTTTTACGACAACAAAATATTATACATATGTTTATATATATAAACAATAAGAAAACAAGTAAATATCGCTTAAAATATAATAAGTTCTAACTTGTTTAACTAATAAATAATTAAAGATATTTAGCCTTGTAAAATGCATCTTTTCTTTGGTTTATTTTTGACCTGTGACCCGACGAAGTATTCGAGGGTGTGTTTGATCCGTTTATGTTCTAAACACGCAAGGATGCGTTTAGTTTACTTATTTTTGTTTCTTATTCAACCTCGCCTAGGTATATATTAAAATACACAGATATTTGCAACATGGATTGAATTTTATAAAAATGGAAAACGTTGTATAAACGAAAAGGTCATGCCGAAATTTCTATAAATTTATATACTTAGTAATCATTACTATAATTTCTATTATTTTAGAAACCCGATAAAAGGACGAGGTTATATAGTTTTAAGATTATTAATTCGTTATTATACAATATCCCGACAAACGAACGAAAACTATACTTTTACAAATGAGACAACTATTTTAGCTACATCCCATCAAGGAAATGAAATACTAGATTATAAAATATTATTTTATAATTCCTAACTAGAAGATAAAAATCATAACTTTTGTAAAGACTTAAAAAACATCGTTTACATAATTTGTAACTTTAAAACGTGTGTTTACTTTTATGCCAGAACTCTTTATTAATTTAATTGGTGATTTTCGAACACGAATCGAATTATGTTGTTTTAATTATTTTCTCACGTTTCTTATATAATACTTGCAAGGTATTTGTTGGTTCCATGATCATTCATACGAATCCTTAACAATGAAGTATAGAATCAAGATGCAGAAAATTAAGAACTTTATTGATGATTGAAAGAAAAACTAAGAGTTGCTACAAACTCTAAAGATGAAAATATTATTAAGTTACTAACTTAATTTTTGACTAAACTAGGTGTATTTATACTAACAAGGTATTCCCCATTCTAGGCTTTTGATGGGCTTTTTAGGCTTTTTCTTTGACAGCCCAATTACAGTAATAAACATTAATTAATTAACCAACTAACGAGCTAGACTTTTGTCTTGTATCTTCGAGTGACCGAAGCTTCTTTGTTCGGGTCCATTTATGTGATCCTAACACTTAGTATTATTTCACACATGTTTGTTTGCCAAACATTATGTGAAATAGTTCTAATTTATACTTTTTCAAACTAGGTATTTGCATGATTACTTGCTAAATGCTATTATCATAGAAAGTTGGACTTGCTTCAAAATTGATCTCCAAAATAAGACCTTTCTTAAAGATTTCTGAACAAAACCCCATTTTTTTGGTCGTCTGAAATTTTTCAGATGGGTGGCCCCCTTAATTCATAAAGGCGGCCCCCTTATATTTAAGGGGACCGCCCATCTATTTAAGGGGACCACCCTCTGATTCATAGTTTTTTCACTGTTTTCTTTCCCCTCTTCTACCTAGCCACACCTACTGTTTCCCAAAATTCCTAAACATTTCTTGGACTTGTTACTTTAACAATGTTCATCCACCCTAAATTGCACCATTCTCCAATTATAAATACATTCTCATCCTCACCATTATCACCACAATCATCTTCACTAATGACATCTCCTAACAAACCAAAATCCAAATCCTCAAGAGTAGCAAAGATAAGTGTAAGACCTATTTAGAGAAAGAAATTGAACACTTATCAAGTCTTCTAGCCATGCATCTTTCATAACAAAACATATCACCCTCATCACCTTACTCACCAAACCTTCCTCACACCATCAATTTATAACAAGTTGACACCCATGTTGGCTATTGTCCTTGTTGCCGATTTACCCAAAAAGATTGAGTATCTCCTTACCAGGCCACAACCTCTACCTCAAGTCCAACGTGACTACCCTCCAACAACCACCTCCGCTCCAAACTCTTCATCAACAACCAACTAATCACATCTTATGCCTACTTTTCTTGCTTTCAAATAATCGTCTAAATTTTTTGTGTGTCGCAAGCAAGTCTAAAGTTCTTCTATGGCAACTTAGGATCTTTTCTAGTTTATTTGATATACGCATGAGTGTGTTTTACACATAATCTTTTTAATCAATGAATGATCTTTTGTCTTAATTATTGATTAATTGATTTTATGGCAAATTATAATACAAAATGTTGCTATATTTTTCCTTATAACTTGCTACATGTTAGAATATATCTGTCTTGTGCTTCTAACTTTTTTTGTAGCAAATTTACCATAGCTCGATTCCTTGGTGCCCTCGAACGAGGGGGCACACATCAAGGGGGAGCTTTGATGCCATCGATTTTACTAACTTCACTCGACGAGGCCTTTTTGATTCTACAAAAAAAGGGAGAAATACTAAATACTTGTTTAAAAACAATTTTACAATTAATGAGTTTTGTTAGCCTTAAGATATTGAGTCGAACAATGGAAGTTCGTTCATTAATTATATTATGTCTCGGTTATTAATTAATATACGTTGTAATAGGCTAGACGGGTAAACGAGCTCTTAAATGTAAGCTACCGGTCACGTGTATCGGGCGAAAGCCCAAGTAATCCCGAGCCCGACCCGTAAAAATACTAAAGGCATGCAAGCCTTTTAGTTTGATACATATACACCTCACCAAGGTAGGTGAGGTGAGTTGGTCATTTGTATTTTTCACTTTTGCAAGTAATCATCTTTTTCTCTCTCACTTTCTCTCTCTACTTTCTCTCTCTACATATCTTCTCATCTTCTTCCTACTTTTCTTGTTCTTAATTATGAAGTGAAGTAATTTCAAAGGATCCGACATTTGGTATCAAGAGCCTCAGGTAGATTGTGTTTGTTTTGTGGTTTAATAAGCTCAAAATCAAAATTTTTGTGGCTTATTCGACTATATAAGCTCATGTCCGATTTTTTTTGGCTTATTGGTTTGCACTTTGCTTCTCTACTCCTTGCTTCACTTGTTCTACCACTTCTTGTGTTTGTTTTGTGGTTTTAATAAGCTCAAATCTAAATTTCTCGTGGCTTATTTATCAAATAAGCTCACGGCACAAAAATTTTTGGGCTTATTGGTTCGGTTTGCTTGTTTACTCCTTCATACACTTGGTCTACATCTTCCATTCTTACTAAACTAGTGCTTAGTTTTTTGTTTTTGCTAATCTTGTTGCTTATTTTCGAGCTTATTTCGGCTTATTTTAGGCTTATTCCATCTTCGTTCGAGCTTATTTGTGGTTTACTTAGTTTTTTTTGTCTTTTCTTGAGCTCATAACTGGTCAAAAGAGAGGGGACAAAGATCCACAAATTAAGCTTCATAAGACAAGGACACCTTGTTTTCTAGTTAAGTGGTCCTAACTCGAAAATGACATCAAGCGGAATATGTTAACAGGTTGAGCGGAATATGTAAGTTTAGGTCTAAGCGAAATATGCAGGTTTAGTGTAAGCGGAATATGCAGGTTTAGTGTAAGCGAAATATGCAGTTTTGTTTTCAAGCGAAATATGCAATTTAAGTTCAAGCGAAACATGCAAATTTAAGTTCAAGCGAAACATGCAATTTTAAGTTCAAGCGAAACATGTATAATATCAAGCGAAACATGCAGTGGTCAGTTCAAGCGAAATGTGTTTAAAGCGAAACATGCAAGATTGATTACAAGCGAAATATGTTTCAAATTCAAGCGAAATGTGTAATGCTTTGAAGCGAAATATGTCATTTTCAGTCCAAGCGAAATATGCAACTTTGATCAAGCGAAATGTGCAGTTTTCTAATTAAGCGAAATATGCAAACTCTTCAAGCGAAATATGCAATTTCTGTTTCAAGCGAAATATGTCAATTAACATTCACGGTTTTCTATTGATTTTGTAAAATCCCGCGAAAGACACAACTCTTTTCTCGGTTTTAATCATAGACTTGTAAAATCCCGTGAACGTTTATTGCTTTCTTTTTACCACAACTTCAATCACAACAAATCTACTTAAGATCCTACAATCATTTTTCACTTCATAATTTTCAGTAAAATGGAAACGAAAGATACTTTATCTTCGTGTTCGAATTCGGAAGAACAACAAATGCAACAAATTCAAGACAAAGCAAAAAAGAGTTGCATGGTATCTTTTCGACAACTTCATTCACACCTCAAGCTTCTTTCAAACAACAACTTAAATGGAACTCGAACCGAGTCTGGATTCAAACGTGCATTTGCGACACTCTTTGGTCAAGATATAAAGACTTTCACAGGCATGATGTTCCTGAACGTGGACCAACTAGAAAAACAACTTGACAAAGAAGAATTTCAAGAGATTGGATCCATGGCTGCTTTTAAAGTACTCGAGACACAGTTTCAGATGTTCATCAAGTCACGGATTTATTTGGATGATGAATTTGTTGTAATGACACGCAACTACTTTCTCCAATACACTCAACTTGCGATTCCAGAATTCCATGACACACTGATCCAACACATAGAATTTGTTAAGAAGTCGATTGATGAAAGAGCAAAGCATAAACAAGAGTATAACAGCTGGGTGGATGAAAGACAAATGCATACAACATAGGATAAGGTTGATTCGAGTAAAGCATTGGATGCTAGCTTGGTTGATACAGAAAGCAGTGGGACAACATTAAAAGAGCAAGATACAAGCAGCAGATCAGGGAATGATGCACATGTTGATGATGCAGATATCAGACCCATATATGATGAAGAGCCAATGGCTGAGGTACAAACAACTGCTGAAATCAATGTATTTGCTACAGGACAACAACATACTGAGCAACTTGAATTCAATAATGAAGAAGAGGTTGACCAGAATGTTGAACAATGTCATGACACATGTCCTTTGCCTGCTAATGTAAATGATTACCAGATAATTGAACTCACAAATCAATCCCTCGAATTTGAAAATATTTGTCTCAAAAAGACTGTTGCCTAATTTCAAAAAGATTTTTTAAAAATGGAAGCACATTGTGTTAATCTTGAACTTAAATATCAAAATCAAGCTTTAAAAGAAGGGCAACATGGTCAATTTTCAAAAGTAAAAAGTAATGAAGCCAAGGTTAAACATGACATGGTTCATAAACACTACCTAGAGGAAGCTAAGAAAAAGACACAAGAAAGCAATAGGAATTCAGAACCTAGTGTGATACCTTCTGCTAGTTCATAAAGCACGACAAATGGTAGCAAACCAAAACCTAGGATCAATAACCAAAAGTCTAGGAATTGGCCTGCATCTAAGAGTAGTTGCGTCACGACAAAGACTGTGCCCATAGCAAAACACTCTAGGAATTCTAGCAGTTTTTCTGACTCCAAACATTTTGTTTGCTCAACATGTCAGAAATGTGTCTTTAATGCCAATCATGATTCTTGTGTATCAAAATTCCTGAATGAAGTCAACTCACGTGCTAAGGTTCCATCCAATAAGACAACAAAAAGATACATACCCGTAGAGCAAACAAGTTTTGCAAAGAAACAAGAAAGACATATCCCAAAAAGACATAGGTCTTCAATCAAAAAGACTTCCGTTATGCATGAGAAAACAATGACTCATAGATCTTGTCTTAGGTGGAAACCAACGGGTAAAATTTTCAAGACAGTTGGTCTTAGGTGGGTTCCTACTGGAAAGATATTCACATCTAGCACAACCAAGGTTGACAGTGAACCCCAAAATGGTTCAAATGACGATATCACTAACCAATATGAATGCAAACAAACTCTTGATGTCAGTGCAGGTACACTTAACATACATGCAGGTACATCTTTAAATCCTACAAAGGAAGGACTCCGAGTTTGGTTGCTGAAAAGACTGATATCTGAGAAACCAGGGCTTCAAGGAATTTTCATCTGATGAATAAGCAATGACTTCTGATCATAACAGTTTAGAACTCGGAATTCACGATCCCATCAATGAGCTGTCAAGTTTAAAGCTAGTTCCAAAATTTATCCCTCCAGCAGACAAGACAGCTACATCACGACAAGAGTTGGAATTACTATTTCACCATCACATAACAATGCTGAGGTCAACATGTAAATATTTTTTATAAAACCAAATACAAAAATATAAAATTTCAAAAAGAAAATACAAAATCAAAAAATCAGAAAATGTTTCAAAAAATATTCTTCTCGACATGTCTCTTGGAATCGATAACATTTACGTACCTAGAAATGTTGATTAATATCGACACGGGCGTGTAAATGAAGTTCGAACAGGAGTTTAAAATGTTTTCAAAACATGGCATTTCTATTTTCCTCTATGACTTGTAATCACTCTCAGATTGCAACTCGGACCCGAATGACGAAGGAGAGTGTACGCATAAGTGTGCTTATCCTTAGCTTTAGAAGAGAAGTCTTCTAACATTTGGTTTTTCAAAAAGTTAAACACAATTTTTTAAGAATTTATTCATGACGATTCAAAATCTTTCAAAATTGTGTGTTCAACACTCCACCCTTCATATTGTTTTACAAGACAATTATTCTACATTTGGTGTCATTTTTTAAATGAGTCAAAGTTTGAGGGGGTTTTTTTTTGAAAAACAATGTTTTAATGATTGTTTGATACATCATAACATGACAATTCTTATGTATTTAACACATTAGAAAAGGTCTTAATAACATCGAAGAAATAATATAACTATTAAATAGATTGATTGTTATAAGATGATTAGGTGGTTGAGCATAATTTTTCAAGAATTCTTCAATGACAATTCATAATCTTTCAAAATTGTGTGCTCAACAATGCTAACCCTTAATTTTATATTCATTTTACAACTTGGTATCATTGTTTTTGGTGTCAAACATATGTAAAATCGAGGGGGAGCAAGTTAATGTTCCATATAATTCATGCTAAGTATAATAATATTTTTCCCATGGTATTTTCATGACAAATTTTAATCACAAGGTATTTCAAAAACTAAGTGAATTAGTATTTAAAATAAGAGGAGAAATGTAATTAAAATGTGATCTTGAAAATAATAAGTGATCTTATCGACTCAAAGTGCTTGATACTCTTCGAAAAAGGTTTTATGGTTACGATCTCATACCCTACAACATCTTATTTCACGACGATTCTGAAGTCATAAGGTGGTAAGGTTAGGTATTTGTCCTATGATCCAACCAGAACTGGAGGGATCTACCCAAGGACACTCCATAGTTAGAAATAGCAGTCCTTAGGTATGATTGGAGATGAATGTGTATAAGGGAAGAATGCCGACTAAGATTGAGCTAACACTGGAACAATCACAACAAGGTGTTAGTAATGACGTCTTGGTAAGCATTGAAGGGGTTGAAGAATGAAAAAGAAATGTATGGATAAAAGGGTGTAAAGAAAGTAGCCCTCCACACAACTTAGGCAGAAACCGGGTCAATACATATGCTGTCAGAATCACAATGTTGATTGCTGACATTGAAGACGACATCATGGACCCAGTGATGCAATGCACAACCCTTCCCAGCCATTCGGGTTTCTCTCAAAAGAAACTTGTCTTATTTGTCACGGAGATACACACGACTTCTATTGACTTTCTCACTCCGAGTTAGTTAATATTGAATAGGTGGCAGTCTGCTCCAGCCTCCGATTACTAAAACCAAAACGCACTAATCGAGTCTAGAGCCAAGAGAATAAATCTATTAGGACACATTCCATTACTAACACTTGGTTGACACCAATTATTTCACAAGATGTTAACAAGGTCTAGCATTATCCTTATGATTGTGGCAGTGAAACATCCGAGTGATACTTATGTACTCACAATGAAGATGGAAATCCTGCTTGAGCCAGCATCAAACAAGCTCTTGGTAGGTGACTTGCGAGATTCTATATGAATCAAACTTGTGTCAACTGGAAAGAAACGATGGTGTGATTCAATGTGAATCAAACTTGTTCCAGGAAATGAATTGACGGCTTAATCAGAAAGATAGTAACTATCTGATTCACTCTTACCGTGTTGTCTGCTTTGAGACGTTCCGGTAATGAGAACTAGCAAGCATGGTAAATCTAATACATCTGTGTTAGAAGATCCTACGCTTTGAGCTAGAAACCCTGTCAAGGAGATTCTTTGAATCTACCTAATCACAGGTATAGTATTTATACTGTAAAACGGTCCTACGGAACCGAAGGTTAATCTAACCAAATCTGGATGAATGACAAAGCCATATTCGTCCACACGCTTTATTGCTAACTGTTTTATTTCAGGATACATAAAGATGGAGATGGTGATGCCTTATTCCAGCTGAAGTCGGATTCATTACCACATGCTCATGCTCAAACTACAAAGACATACTATAAGCATCGAGATTCAAGAATCATGAAAGCTCAAGAATTAAAGACAAAGACTTCCGCACAAACTCTGATATACAAGATCTTCCTTCAAAGATATCAAGTCTATCAAGGGAGATTGTTAGCAAGCTTTTAAGATGATGCAAAGTATGAGCATGTTGGTCAAGACACAAGATCGCAAGGTGGCAAAGACGATCAAGACGGAAGGATAAAGATTTAAAGATCTCGGACAAAAAGACAAAGTCAAAAGACAATGACAAAAGCTCTAGGATAATAGATCTCAAAGCATTGACAGGAATCAACCTACAATGTTGACAGAGACAAAGATCATAAGAGCGTAACGACAAAAGCAATCTCATTGATCTCACGAAGGAGTGTCACAATGAACTCACTTCGGGGGAGATTGTTAGCCTCAAAATATTGAGTCGAATAATGGAAGTTCGTTCATTAATTATATTATGTCTCGGTCATTAATTAATATACGTTGTAATAGGCTAGACGGGTAAACGGGCTCTTAAATGTAAGCTAACTGGTCACGTATATCGGGCGAAAGCCCAAGTAATCCCGAGCCCGACCCATAGAATTACTAAAGGCATGAAAGCCTTTTAGTTTTGATACATATACACCTCACCAAGGAAGGTGAGGTGGGGTTAGTCATTTGTAACTTACATATTTGCAAGTGAACAATCTTATTCTCTCTCACTTTCTCTCTCTTGTTTCTCTCTCTACATTCTTCCTAGTTTCTTCCTACTTTTATTGTTCATCATAATATGAAGTGAAGTGATTCGTGGGTTACCAACAAAGACTTTTTAGTGGAACTAAAGATGATGTCATCTACATATACTTGTACCAGTAGAATATCACCCTTGACTCTCTTTATGAGCAAAGTCTTGTCAATTTTTCCTCTGTAGAATTCAATGTCCATCAGATAGGTAGAAAGACTCTCATACCAAGCTCTAGGAGCTTGATGTAGACCATATAAGGCTTTCTTCACCTTATAAACTTTTTTTGGAAATTCTGGATCCACAAAACCTAGAGGTTGGCTAACATATACCTCCTCTTCAATAGTACCATAGAGAAAGGCACTTTTGACATCCATCTGGTACACAAGAAAATTCATAAATGATGCATAGGCCAAAAATAACCTGATTGCTTCAATCCTAGCAACAGGAAGCAAAACCTCATCATAATCAATTCCTTCTTCTTGTTTGTATCCTTATGCTACTAGCCTAGCTATGTTTTTTACTACTATACCCCTTTTATCTTTCTTATTTCTATACACCCACTTTGTACCAATAGCCTTTTTGTCATAAGATAGGTCAACTAGTGTCCAAACCTTTTGGATCTTGAACTAAAGCAACTCTTCTTGCATTGCTTCAACCCAGCTTTCATCATCAAGGGCTTGAGCTATCTTTGTGGGTTCTTGCTGAGAGAGGAAACAGGCAAATAAGCAGTTTTGGAAATCTTTATGATTAGTCCTTCTCTGATTTTTGATGTAGCTAATCATAGCATGTTCTCTAGAATTCTTCTTTCACATGCCCCTTGTTTGTACTGCTGACTTTGGATCTCTAATTAATTGATTTTTAGGATGAATAGAGTGTATTCTAGTTGTGGGAATAGGACTGGCAACAGTTGAAGGTTCTTGTTGTTGATTTCGCCTCTAAACCCACAACTTAATCAACATAAGGAGAATTATAAGTGTCCAAATCATCATCATCATAAGCACTGTCAAAAATGCCAATATTTGACTGCAGCAGTATCTCAAGTCGGCATGGATAGGGTCATCTAGAAAATCATTGGCATCAAGAGGAAAGGATCCAAGAGGAACAAATGATGGTCCATCATCATTAGAAGTTCTTGGTGTACTAGCAGCATTAACTGGTTGTGCTAACAGTATTAAAACTGTTAGTGTTGTTGGATCTAGTAGCCTTCTCTTGAAGAAGCTCCCTATTGCATTGTGCTTCAAATTCTTTTCTAACAGCATATGATTGCTTTGTAGCATCCTCCTCTTGATCTATCATTTTATCAAAAACATTCTTCAAGGCTTGTTCGTTCTCACTTGCTGGTTTTTGTACAGGAGTTTCACCAGCGACATCATCAGCTGTATCATTTTTATACTTTTCATATGAGCTCTTGTAGCTTGAAGAGATAGAAGACCATAATGGGAACACAATATATTATTGAGTAGACATATTCTTTTCTACAGATTGTTTAGCATCAACACTTTTCTTCAAACCTGTATCACTATTAGCTTCTTGTGGACCTGCATTTTTGTTAGTTTGATTCCCTGCAGTAACTGGTTGATAGTTCATAGAATTTGTTAAGGAATCAATATTAAAAATCCAGTTAGGTCCTTGTCTTGCAACATTTGGTTTATTTTCAAGAAAGTTTACATGCAGATTCTCTTCAACTTTTCTGGTTTAAGAATTAAATACCTTGAAAGCTTTGCTATTTACAGAGTACCCCATTAAAAACCCTTCTTCAGCCTTCCCATAAAATTTGCCTAAAGGGTCTAGGGTATTTAGGATAGTAACATGACATCCAAAAGGTCTCATGAAACTTATGCTTGGTGGTCTGCCAATTATAAGTTCATAGGGTGTCTTGTTATGAGGCTTGGTAACTAAAACCTTATTTAGAACATAACAAGCAGTATTAACTGCTTCAGCCCAAAATACAGTAGGTAGAAGTGAGTCTGCTAGCATAGTCCTAGCAGCCTCAATCAGAGTCATGTTCTTTCTCTTAGCAACTCCATTTTGTTGTGGAGTTCTGGCAACACTAAATTCCCTTTTTATCCCTTTTAATCCACAGAATTCATTCATTTCCTTGTTTTTGAATTCTGTCCCATTATCACACCTGATTAATTAATCCTTGCGGGTTTTATTTGGTTTTTCTATTTTCTGTTATAAATCTTTTAGAATTCCACTAGTCTATCCTTAGAGGCTAGAGAAAACCAGTAAACCTGCTAAAGTCATCAGTCACTACAAGGCAATATGTTTTATGGTTGATACTCCTAACAGATGTTGGACCAAATAAGTCCATATGCAACATCTGTAAGGGTTGGCTGATAGAGCTCATAAGTTTAGCCTTACAGGAAGCCTTGTGTTGCTTTCCCTTCTGACAAGCAACACAAGTATGGTCATTGTCAAAAATCTTTGAAGGAAGACCTCTTACAAGGTTTCCCTTCACAAGTTTATTCATTGTTTTAAAATTCACATGACCCAGCCTCCTATGCCATAATTTAGACTCATCAATTGTGGCTTTTGCAAACAAACAAGTTAAATCTCCAGAAGGAACAACATTCTTTAAATCAAAGCTGTACATATTGCTTTGCCTGGGAACTCTAAGCAGTACTTGGCTTTCATCAAGTAGCTTAAAATCAGGAGACAAAACAAGACATTCAGTTTCAGTGAAAAGAACACTGTTTTTCTTGTCACACATTTGTGAGACAGAGAAAAGATTAAACTTTAGTTCTTTGACAAAAAACACATCTTCAAAGTCTAACTTATCTGTTCTTATCTTTCCTTTTCCTGTTATCTTACCACCTCTAGTACTTCCACCAAAGGCAACAAAACCTCCATCAAGTTCTTGATAGTCAGTAAGGAAGTCTTTGTTCCCTGTCATATGCCTGGAACATCCACTGTCAAATATTCCTTTGTTCTTCAAAGCTTGTTGTGGATTTCCCTGCACAAAAGTAAGAGAGTCAGTGTCTCTTGGGGACCCAAGCCACTACTGACTTGAGTCTGCCTTGTGGATCTATATAATTTACTCTTTTTGTGGACCCATTGATCACTATTGTCTTTGGGACATGGTTTATATCAGGTTTTTAGGTCTCCTAACACAACTGCTGGGCTTAACAGCAGTGACCCATTTCCCTTAACAGTACTAACTGCTGTTTGCCCAGCAGTATTAACACCATTTACTCTGACAGTATTAACTTTTTCATTTGAAATCCTGGTATTTGGTGATGTTGATTTATAAAAAGGCATTCTAATCGGTGAATAAGACTTATGAAAAGCATATGTTCTTAATTTTGTAAACATTCACTCTATTTGTATGGGTAGCAGTATTAACTGGTCTGAATGTACTAGTTGATGTTGTTGCTCTTAGAGAGCTTTGCTTGGCAGCACTAACTGGTACTCTTCTAGACCATTTAAGACTGCAGATGGAACAAATTTATTTTGATGATTTATTCTCTGAACACTGTTCCAAACTGGTCTAATTTCCCTTTGACCAGTATTCTTTCCTATATTTTTCAAAACAGACTTTTTAGCCATTTTCTTTTCATGAAAATCATTGTTTTTATTAGATGGCTTGTAAATGCCACAAACAAAATAGGCTTTCTTTGTAAAACCAAATCCTAATCCTAGTTTTTGAGTCATTTGTCCATTCCAATCTCTTCTATCTACCTTAGGATTTTAAGTGATTATCCTAGGTTTTTCAGCTTGTTTAGGTTTAACAGATTCATTCCTAGCATTAGTAAAACTCATCCTTTTTAAGGTAGGTTAGTATGTTGACTTGAAAATCATTAGATGAAAATATCCTCATCGTCACTAAACCAATCTTATTATGATAACACCACTAGGCCTAATGATTCAACTCTACGCATTTCTACACTAGTATTGCTGTTTGAGAGGTACTTGCTTCAACTTGTCACACACTTGCACTAAATATATCTTTTTTGCTGTAGGGCCTATAAACAGAATTATCAATCATGCAAAATAGTTAGCTAGTGGAGGCATGTAGTTCCCAGTTAAAGGAGGAGGAACAGCATGATATCCTATATCCTTTGAACTATCTTTTGTTTGATTGTCATCTCATTACTTGAAACGACTATCAAAGATACTTATTAACAATTCATAACACTTGAATATTTTCATTCAATTGATCTCATATCCTAGACCTGTATTATCTTTAGAATTATATGACTATTGATCAGTTTGTTTAAGTTTTTAGAAGATGTTTCAAAATGTTCTAGTTTAGCTTTCAAATCATCTTTTTCTCTTAAAGTTTCATCTAACTGATTTTAAGTCTAGTGATAGCATTACTTTGCTTTTTATTTAAATTCTAAGACTGTCATTCGATTCTTCATAGAAACTCATTTTTCTGATGAACAACTAATTGAGCCTCTACATATTTTCTATGCCTAACTGATAAGCTACAATTTCTAGATTTTTGCCTTATAAGAGTTTGTCTTATAATCAAACTATTTTTTGAAGTTTTTTTTCATATGTTTTTACATAGTTTTTTGAACAAGATAGTACCTATGTGTTAGACCCTAGGGTTTGCAGTGTAGACCCTGAGAGCAAATCAGTTGGTTCATTCTTGAGCTATTATTACTCCAGTCATTCCCAGGTCCATCCTTAGACAATCAAAGGCATTGTCTGAACAACCAATGCATTAGAGGTCTCCACTGGTACAGTCCTTCTGGTGTTGTCTATCCTTATACCCTGCATCTCTATTCATGTTCCCTTGATTTCTTAGTGCTCTACATTCCTTGCAAATGGCCTTCTATGACAGTTAAAGCTTCAACTTAGGTTTTATCAAAACGATAGTTCTTGCCATTGATGATTAAGATTTCTTCCAGTTCTTTCTTATAATCGTTAACTCTAATTAGAAAGCCATGGCACCTGCCATTTAATGGTCTTTCTTCCAAATCATCATGATCATCTACTCTAGATCTTCTTCATCCATTGTGGAAATTGACTGATTAGCATGAAATGAGACATTAGAATCATCAGTATATGATGTTGATGAGGCTTGTCCTTGAGATTATGGTCTAATGTAGTAAAAACACCATTAGATTATTAACTTCTTACTGCTGCTATGTGTCTTCTGTAGAGAGAAAAGGCCACATTCTGAGTGTTTAAAAGATGATCCAGAGGTACCTTGAATCAGCCTTCAAACACTTTTAGTTATTGTATAGATTCAACTTTCTCTCACTACTTTCTCTCTCTACAAATCTTCTCACCTCCTAGCTTATTTTCTAGTTAATCCTAATGAAGTGAAGTGATTATTGGGTTACCGACAATCTTCATTAGGAACAGCTGCACCATGACCTTCTAGAAGGCTGATAAGTTTTTAAAACATATCATATGCTTTATCTAAGCCTTCTGTTTCAGATACATAAAAGTTTTCAAATTGTTGCTTCAAAACAGTCTTCTGCATCTTCTTAGATTCAACATTGCCACCAAATCTACTCTTGATAGCAGCCTACTGAGACTTTGCATCCTTTATTCCATGGAACCTCAGTTGATACTCATCAGGAATAGCCAACAGCAAAATGCTTTTAGCTTTTCTTTCTCTTTGTCTTTGTAATAGTGCTTGAGCAGTTTTTAGAGGTACTTTAGTTTCAATACCTTTTTCATCAGTTGTTACTTCTATAGGACCATCACCATTCAAGATCACTTGCCACAAACTATAATCTGTGTTAGTAAGATACTGCTCTATCCTCATGCTCTAAAGGGTATATTCACCCTTCTTGAGGATAGGAAGTTTTACAGTAGACACCATTTGAGGAGATTCTACTGGTGCTATTTGTGTTGCAGGTTCTTCACCAGACATTGTGTATTATAGGAAGAGATCTAGATCTGATAAAGTTCTTCTTATTCAGAGTTTCTCCACAAGCTCTGATACCACTTGTGAAGTCCCAAATAAACAGATCTTCTTAGCTTGTTAAAGCTTAGTTAACCTGGATAAATCCAAACTAACTATATGAGAAACTATGATTGTGAATACTACAAGTTATGCGGAATCTAACTTGCAATACTAAGAAGAACAATGAATACTAAACTTGAATATATTGATTGCAAATATTCTGCCAAGGTTACAGAATAACTAACTATGAGATATGTGTTTTCTATGAAAGATTGATATATCTAACTATGCCGTAGGGTTCCTTTTATACACTAAGGAAAACCCTAATGGGCTTACAAAACGCGTTAAGTGATCATGCATATCTATTCCTAATATATCTCATGCATATCACATAAGCAGTACTAACTTCTTATACTAACAGTACTAATAAACTAACTAGCAGTACTAATGATCTACCATTTTATATTGGCAGTACTAACTATAACTAACAGTACTAACTATTACGACTAGCACTACTAACGACTTACTTTATTTTCTTCAGTCTTTAGTGGCAGTATCAATCTTGAACCAGCAGTAGTAAAGTAGTACTAGCAGTAGTAACTCGGAATTCCCAACACATTATTTTGATTTCGACCCATTTAAACTTACATTCATGACCTTAAAATATTTTTGCTAGAAAATAGACACCTTTGCCTTTTCGAATATGTAAGGCACACTCCCAACGAAGCTACGGTTATATTTATATGATTTTTAAAGTCGGTGTAAATTTCTGCACACTACTATGTCCCAATTTTGGTCATTACCAAAGCGACCCAAAACTCATTCTAAGTTATCTCAATCTTCAACAAACTTATATCTTAGCTTATTTAACATGTCTAAATGATTACTCTTCAGGTCTTAAGCTAAATTTGCTTATTGAGATGCTAATTTAAGCTCTAGCCAAACACCCTTTTAATTAACATAAATTTTCATAACTTTTAATCATCACATGAATTCTTTACCTAATAATGTTTTAAAAAGTTTTTAACGTATATAGAAAATATATAAGTGTTACTACCATATTCACTAAAGATTTTATAGCTTAAACGGATCCGAAAACGTCCAAAAACCCATTTTTAAAACTCAATCAACTCACTTTTAACTTTGAAAATTCCCAGATTTAGTTTGTCTTTGATAGAGCGTATCTCCTTCATTATAATGATTCACGGCTCTACCGAAAGCTACTTTTAAAGAAAAATCATAATTTGCAAGTTTTTTTAATAAGTTTGAGCCGACTCGGACCCGAAATGGGTTAAAATATGGTTTTAAAATCTGGACATATTACACCTAAAACAGTTTTGAGTTGTCAAAAACTTTAGTGTTTCGCCAAACTTAAAACGGCCATATCTCATTCGTTATAAGGCGGATTTTTACGTTCTTTATACCTAAATTTGCGTATTAACGTATACTAACATAATTTTAAGGTTTTAGCTTCTCAAAACATTTTTATGGACCCATTAAGCGAGGTTTAGTTTCTGGACAACAATCTTATTTTTACCAAAACTTACCCAAAATCATTCACAACATCAACAACACCTTTAATCTAACCTAAATCCCTTCCATCAATGATAGAATCAACATAACAACTTGATTATTAGCTTAGTTCTAATATAACATGATTTTCTAAACCATGTTTTCATCACAATTTAAGACTAGGGTTCTAAAGAACCTCAATTAAACACAAATCCCCAATTAACATAAACCCTTAATTAAACATTACATGAACTAGGGTATAATTTCTTACTCACCTTGATTGGGGATTGGATTTCTAACATCATAAAACTAGAAGGAACACACCAATCATCTATACATGCTCTTGGTAACTATTGAATTGCTCCTGGAATTATCCTTGTTAGAATGGATAGAGATGTATTCCCTCATTTTTCTCCTGGTATAACACGTCTCAAAACACCCATACACGTGTGAGTTTTAAGACTAAATCCCTAGATTATAAGTCATCTAGGCCCAAGCATAAAAGGGTAATTTCTGCCCATAATAGTTAACTTTGCACCATTAGTCCCTATCGTTAAGTCTTTTGCACCGCTAATCCTTTTTGTTAACTATTTTCCTTAAATGGTCCTTATTTTTATAAAATACTAACATATAATGTACATATGTAAAATAAAAATAATACATAGAGCATGTAGACTAATATTTAGTCTATATTCAGGTTCATGTTTAATGTACGTTTCACTACGTACGCGGGATAACCTATCCGGTTACTTGGAAAAGTAAATTTTTATGAAAAAAATTAAAATAAATGATAAATAGTGTAACAACTCAATTTTTCACACCTTTTTACATCAATGAACATCCAATTATTTATTTTAAACTTTTATGCGTTCACTTTAAATTTTCAACGTTAAATTAAATCGCGTAAGCTAAAAATTAACATTCAACATAAACGGGCATCAAACAATTAAATATTTACGTCAAGCAAGTGTTAGATAATTATTTAGAGGATAATTATTAACTTTGCACATTTTATTTTTATTCGTTACGTAAAGTGTTTATGTTCCGTAATTAAATACATTTAGGCATACCCGGAAGCACCAATACATATCTATACTCAACCAAATACTCACAATTATACCTAATACCCAAAAATTACACAATTTCCTTTTACTTATGTACATGTGGCTAGATATGGTGAAGAATACAAGAGAAATTATCACAAAAATCTTTGCTAAAGTCTTGTACAAACCTAAACTCAATATACATAGTACATGACTAGTGTTTTGCTTGTTTTCTTCCTTGATTTCCTCATATTGTCCAACGTAGTGTATTATGTATCTAGACTTAATACCAACTAGTTACTTGGTGTATATAAAGGAAGCAACTAGTTATATAAACACACTTCTCATATTTCCTTAGTGAAAACTTTACATATCTCTCTTTTCCTCTCCTCTAGGCCACGACCAAACTCAAAAATCACACAAACAATCCATAAAATTTTATTGACCACATATACAAGTATTCTTACATCATATCTAAGGTATACCAAGAAGGTTTGAAGGTTTAGTTAAGCATTTACAAGGGTTAAGCAAGAAAGGTTTAGGATTAGGGTTTCATTGGAATTAGGGTTTTCTTTGTCTTGGAAGCTTGGGTTTATTATCTAAACTAGGGTTTAGATCTTCTATTTCTTCATCATACATCATACTAAGGTTATCTAAAACCCTTAAACTATTTACATTTGTGATTTCATATGAATATTATATTTATATAGTGATTCACCATCTAGGAAACTTATTAACTTGTAAAATAGATTTTTACACTTAATTATGGTTTGATATAGTTTTACATATGTTATATGAATGTTAATATCATGTTGGAATGGAAGTATAAGCATTGTACAAGTATGGTTTAGTTTATAAAAAGTATATATAAACTAGTTATTTAAAAAGTGTACTTATTAAGTTTATGAGCAAAAGACATGTAAAGACTTGTTATTATAGAAATACTTGGACAAATGATGGACTAAGGACCTAAAGAATATAAGACTTGTGGTATAACACATGGTAGAGGACTTGTAACAAATCAACTAGGCTAAAAAGTTATAAAAACAAGTTTAAACACATTTTTAACAAAAAGATCAAAAGTGTCTGTTTTAATTCGAAAAACCGATTTATAATGAAGGAGATACGACATTTGCAAGTTATACGATAATAAACGCGTTTGTAAAAAATATTTTATAAAAACTTATTAAAATTCACATCTGATATAAATGATTGGTTATTTTTCTCATAAAGTACATATTTTTAGGATTTTAAAACATTAAGAATCATAATTTTTAGATCAATAACGAAGGAGTTATGGATTTTTCATGTTTACAATAATAAATAAGTTTATAAAAATAATTATATAAACTATGAACAGTAAAAATCACTATTCATCTTAGATACATTTTGGAAAATACATTAGTTAGATAAATCTTTTAATTACGAAGACGTGCTCGAAAGAATCACTAAAATCGGAGTTAAAACGAATAAGATACGACGTTTACGAGGGTTACGATAATTAAATTTATAAAAATAAATTTATAAAAGTGTATGAACAGTAAAAAGTATTGTTCACCAGAGGACTTAAAGTATGAAAATGTAATATTTTGATAACTCTTCTTAATATGACAGCATGGACATATGAAACGTACAAAACAGACTTAAAACGAGAAAGTTACGCCGTTTTTACTAAAAAGATATTTATAAACGTTTTTAACTTTATAAATATGATTTCACAATTACAATTAGATGGTGATGTAGCTATATAGAATTATATACGGTACTAGTTATTCAAAGTACTTAGTACTCATACGACCTATAATTATTTAGGTTGCATTCGGGCGTTTACGTGACGCATTTTTCATTTTGTTATATACTTTGTTGAATCATTCACTCGAGGTGAGTTTATAGCCCTACGTTTTACTTGCTTTACATATACTTTACAACTTTTTGGGTGAGAACATGCTTGTTATTAATTCCATACACATGATTGGTTTGAATTCATTATATGTGCATTTATAATTTGTTTTACAAACTGGTTTACATACTCAATTACTTATTTTAGGATGAAATACATTGCTTGTTTTACTTCATTTTTGAAAATAAGAACATTACATTACTTTTACCCAAATGATTACGGATTAGCTTAAGCGGATTGAATTGTGAATTACTTAGAGAGTAAGCGCGAATGTTATAAAATAGATCTATTCGGGTGTGACAGCCCCATTCGGGTGATTAGCTATCACTGGGCAAACGAACGTTATAGCATGTCACAGCAAAGAATGACATATAAATGAACATGAACATTTACCGTGCCTTGAATAAAGTGGCATACACCTAAGTCTACGCAACAGTTTCATGAACTTAAAGTAATCGTAATCATTGTTTTATACACACATGAATATTTACGTTGCCTTGAATAAAGTGGCAATACATACTTTGAACAATGGTGGTCTAATGGTATGTGCTTAAATACCCATACCTTTTACCTAATTAAACAAGCTAAAAAGACCAATAATGAACGAAAACGACATAAAAATACATTGTATTAGTTTGTATTGTAAATTTGTCTTGCAGGTACGGATATTCAATAAATAGGACAAAAACAAAGGTAATGTGGACAAAACCGAGCACGGGAATGGAAAGAGCACGAAAAAAAATGAAGCCGAAGGTGTATCCATCATAGATGGGTCAACCCGTACCCATTTATTGGGTCGGGTCAGCCCATTAATGTTTATACCAAGCCATAGCCTAAATCCTAAAGCCTTTATCCAAATCCATTTCATATTTAACCATGTCCTGGCCTAATCAAAATAAGTCAAGGCCCAAACCCAAAACCCCCTTATCTTGTCAAAAACGAATAAAAACACGCGCCCAAATCTATTACTATTCACCGTCCCCTACCTTTTTACCCTAAAATTGTCACGAAAAAGTAAAACCCTATTCACCCTCACACATGCTCAATTTCACTCTTTTAGAAGCTGACAAGAGCCTGACATCACCTGCCACGCTGGCAATCTTCTGTTCTCTGATAAGATGGAGTGACAAGGCACAAATCAATGGCTGAGATTGTTTGATAAAAGAGGCGGTTGATTGAAGGGCTAAGATTAAGGCTTGGACACGCTCCTCAGGCTCTAGATCCTTCTGCTTATGGCTATAAATAGAGCCTCCTAAACACACAAAGAGAGGGTCTAGCTTTTAGTAATTTTAGTAGCTTATTGTAATTTTAGCTTATTGTCTAGTTTTCTATATAATTTCCCTTTTCTAAGCATTGTAAACGTTTTGATTATCAATAAAATTCCAGTTTGATTTAAATTCGTGTTGAATTCATGTTTTTTTCTTTATGCAATTATGGTTTAGATGTATTTAAAATCAAGCTATTAAGCTCTTTAAGCTCCTTGTTACTTCATAAGCTAGCTCTCATTCAGTTAAGCCTTCTAAAGCTTAACTGAATTAGTATTTCACCTTAAATCTCCCTCAAAATTACCTTAGCTTATTTTTGGATGATAAGCCAAACATGGATAGGCTTATGGACCTTACCAGCTTGTTTTTAACAAGTTGTAGCTTGTAGATAAGCTCTGAAGAGCATATTAGATCCTTGTTTAGCTAGGATCAATGTACTTCTCATTTTCACTTTTATTTGGCTTAATTACTGTTTAGCTTTTCAAATTGCTTATATGTGCTTATTTTCTATTAGTTTATGCTTATTTGTCTTAGTTATGCATAATTCATAATCTATTTTTACTATTTAAAGTTTAATCAGTCCTGTTATAGCTTAGAATTAGATTTTCAGTCCTTAAAGGAGTGTTTGGGATAAGGCTTTAAAATGGGTTAAATGAGGTTCAAAACTGTTTTTGGCACTCACATCAGTTTTTATGAGTTCTAATTTAGTCTAAAGATTAATTTTAATAAGTTCAAAGTCAGTTTTGTTAAGTCTTGAAGTATTTTGCATCAAAAGTTGAAATCTGCTAGTTTTATTAGTCTTACAAATAGCTTATTTGCCAATGGTCTTAAAATGTATTTTGAGGAATGGTTTTTTATTTAAAAGATAATAACTAATGCATTACTTTGATCTATTTTGAGTCAAATAGTTTTGTGAGTCTTTAGGTGAAAAACAATCAAGCTTAGGTGTTATAAACTTTTCTTAAAAAAATCCTTAATTTGCAGATAATTTAAGGTCACATCCTAGCTTAATTTTTGTTAAATTTTCATTGATATTAGCTTATTGTTGTCTAAAGCTCATATGTTTTTAGTTTTTAGTGAGTTTAAATCTTTTTTAAGTCTTAAAATTAAGTCTGCAAGAAGTCCTTAAACATCAAAAATCCAAAAAAAAGTAGTATAGTCTGTCATTTCATAAGTCCTTTTCTAGCTTATTTCTTGAGTATGTTTACTTAAAAGTTGCTTATACGTGTTCTTAGAGTCTCAATCTTAATCTGTTTTCTAGTTGCAGCTTATTCTATTTGCTTATTTGTCCTAAATCCTAGCGTAAAATAAAGGTCTTAGTTTTTTAAAGTGGTTTTAATGTCTGCTGTCTTAATGATCTGTTGATGCTTTTTAGCTTATTAAATGTGCTTATTTTGTATCATTCATGCTAATTAGGCAAAATTACCTCAGTTTATTTTTGGATGATAAGCCAAACATAGATGGGCTTATGGACCTTACCAGCTTGTTTTTAACAAGCTAGAGCTTGTAGATAAGCTCTTAAGAGCATTTTAGATCCCTGTTTAGCTGGGATCAAGGTACTTCTCATTTTCACTTTTATTTGGCTTAATTACTGTTCAGATTTTCAAAGTGAGTGTTTAGCTGTTTTAAGAAAAATAATTAAAAAATAATAATTTTCAAAAAGGAAGTCACACGGATCGAACCTGTGACCTCCCCTTCACAACACACACTCACTGCCAGCTGCCCTTGGGACTTTTTCAGTTATAACATTGCACCAATTAATTCATATACTCGATTTAGTTTTAGCTTATTTGCTTATTCTAATTTTAACAGCTTATTGAAATAAGCTGTCAACTCTATTTTTCTTCCTAAACCTTCATTATTAGTTCTAGTATTTTTTTGAATTTTTTTTACAATTTTCAGTTTACATTTAATATTTTTAATTGAATTTTTAGTTTAAAATGCTTTAAAATTAGTTTTAAAAATAATAAAAATACAAAAAAATATATTTTCTTTTTCTAAAAATTAATTTTATCATTTTAGTCTAATAAATTTGAATTTTGAGTTTTTAGAGTTTAATTTGATAATTTTTAGTTTGTCCGTTAGTCCGTTAGTCGTAAATCGTTAAATGCTTAATTGTCGTTAGAATTTAATTGTGCCTTTAGTTCTAGTTTAGCGTGCCTTTTTATTGGCTTCCCTTTGCGTATTTACTATTAGTTAACCAAAATCCAAAAATTGATTATTCAAATGTGCGATCACAAGCCAAATCGAGATTTTCAATTCACACTTCGTCGGGATACGACATTCAGGAGATAATAATTGTTTGTCCTCAAGCAATTTTTATCAAACAGGATACTCTCATTACTATAGCTTATTTGGCATATTATATATATACTAAATATCTATATGACTACAAATATAGACACTATATCATATATAGTATATATAGTTATAATATATATATATAGATTATACTAAAAGTAATTAATATATATATATATATATAATATTTATAGATATATATAATATAGTTATACACTTTGACATCAAGTCCATCCACTATACTTAAGCTTTTTCACTACTACATGGGGCATTGAAATGATTCATGTCAAACTTTACAACTCTTGATTTCATTCCATTCCTACGTACATTTTTTGTGCGGCGATATTTCAAAAGGACTGACAAATAGTCATACATACTTTACGAAACTTTGGTTCAACATTTACACTTTAACAAACCTAGAAAAATCCCAACTTTTATATTGGCTCACTATCTTTTAAAGCATGTATTCTCAGGTGAAATTAGATGCTTCTAGCATTATCTGTGATAGTGCATTAGAGTCTAAAAATAATTCAAGAAATATCTTCTCTTCACAAACACACACACAGTATAGAAGGTCGTCTATCGCTCCTGGTAAATATCCTTTCCGCTCAGCGACCCTATTTTTTTGGTGGGGGGGGGGGGGGGTTTTTTGGTTACAGATTAAGAAATCAAGACCAAGGTATAGAGAACTAGGTTGCATATCTATACGCTCTATACTATAATCATTTATTCAACGATCACAAACTTTCAAAAGAATTTTAGCGGACAAACACACACTGTTAGTCGGCTATGCATTAGTTGGTTCTCAGACGCGTGATTGCTTAGCATGATTCATATACGAGTTCTCATATTATCGTACTCTAGAAATTCATACTATGAGATCTTCACTCAGATATAAACAAAGATGTTTTAAATTCTTTCACACATACTCTACACACAATATTATATATAGAAGGGTTATTTACAACTAATTAAAATACTACATATACATTCTTTTTATTCTAAATAAATAATTAAAATACTATATTAATTTTTAAAAGATAAAAAATAAATAAATTTTAGGAAAAAATATATTTGCGTAGCTAAAAGTTTTACTACAAAATATTTATTACAAAATATTATACTAAAATGATTTTTAGAAAGAAAAAAATAATTAATTGTTGAATTTATTACTATAGGGTAGTAGAAATTCTATTTTGTCAAGTTTATGATATCATTCTCCACCTTTAAATGTTCAGGATACTAAACGATTCATTTTATTAAGTTCGAGATACTAATATGTGTTTTGGCCTTTGATAATTAAAATTCGACTGATGTTTTGTGACACCTTAAGACATCCTTTTGTTTCGCCACGGTAGAATAGTAGATAGATAGACTATATATCCATGTTAAGTCTCAGTCATATTAGTTTTGCAAAACAACTCACTTAAAATATTTATAGGGTTGTAAACGAACCGGACGAACACGGACGAAGGCTTGTTCATGTTCGTTCATTTAATTTTAGCCGGACAAATAAACGAACACGATCGTTTAAACGAACGGATTTTCTTGTTCATGTTCGTTTATTAAGAAATAATGTTGTTCATGTTCGTTTATGTTCGTTTATTAAGACACTAAACGAACATAAATGAACGAACATAAACGAACGAACGTAAATAAACATAAAATTTACAAAAATATACATAATATTGTGTTTTATAAGTGTTGTTTTGTTTAATTAAATCAATATAAAACTATATAATAGAAAGATACGATACACGAATATAAACATATATACGATCATAAACGAACGAATAATCGGACGTTCACGAACATAAATGAACGGACAAGACCTTTGTTCATGTTCGTTCATTTAACTAAACGAACGTAAAATGTTGTTCATGTTCGTTCATTTAATAAATAAACGAACATAAACGAACTTTTTACCGAACGGTTCATGAAATGTTCACTGAACGTTCAGTTCGTTTACAGTCCTAAAGCCAAGTGTAAACATGCCGTGTAAAAGAATAAAATATTAAGGTGCTTATATAATATAGTTGTATAAAAGATATCAAGCATGGTGTAGAACAAGGTTTTGTTACCCGCGCTTCGCGGCGGCGCGATATGTATAGTGTCTATTATATCAAAGGTGTCTTTTCTTTTTCGGTTTTGCATATCTGTGCGTGTCGTATAAACTTGCAGAACACTAACAAAAGTATCCACAATGGTTGTTCAAGATTTCATGGTACAATGCATAAATTTTATATTGGTAAATAATTGTAAGTGCTTATGAAACACAGATTCTGAAGGCATTTATTTTTGCTCACATTATACCGGTAGAATCCATACAATCAAATTAAGCAGCCAAAGTGAATCCAAACTATATGAACACCATTTGCCTAAAGCATTAAGTAATGCACTTTTTAAATCATAAAATGATCAATACTTTTCCTTTTATAACATCTCATTATTCTCATGTCTTTAACTGTTGCATCTAATGAGTCTTCAAAGTTCAAAGCGCTAAATCTATTCGTTGAATGGAATGCGACCAATGATTGGTGCTTTTCACACTATATATATATATATAATATATAATAAAATATAAAATATATATATAAGTCTAAAAATCAACAAGATCAAT
>BQNB010081362.1:12906-29647 GCA_026074375.1 Tanacetum coccineum
CCAAATAAATAAATTCATAATTGATTATGCCTTCATTATTCATAATTAAAATTAATTCTTTCATTTAAATAAAACTTTGAATTTCATCTTCTTGAATTTGTTGTTTTTCATTTTAATCTTAATTTAGTTAACTCAATCAAGATGACTGATATTGGAGTTGATGATAATCTACAACTTATAGATATCGCGTACCCGTTTCGCGATAATCTTGAAGATCTTCGTCTTTCACGTGTTCATCACCATTTACTTTGATCATCTTTTTTTTCCTCATAAATTTGGTTTTTCGGTTAGTTTGTGAATAATATTTTTCTTGATTGTTTTTTTTTGGTTTCTGTTTGATCATTTCTTTTTGTTATATTTGAAACGGCTTAAAGAGCTGCGAAAAGTTACACTGTATGGCATATTTTCTTTTAGGTACTTGAGCCATTTTTTATAGATAAATTGGAAACTGATTATTTCACATCTGAGGTGTTTGTGAATTATGGTTGCGTTTTTATAAAGATTATAAGTTGTAGTAAACACCCTTTATGGGAAACTGATTATTTTACCCAAATTGAGTACAAGAAGTTTAGTTTATCCAAATGCCTGTTAAATTGATTATTCGTCACATGATAATTAGATAACGAAAATAACATGTACCAAACACTCATAACTAAGTTTTGCGATTAGAATGCGTTGTAATTAGAAAATTAGTTTGCATAGGCAACCTAAACACCCTAAAGTTGGAGCGCAACCAAAAGAAAAGGAAGTTAAGTGGCAATATGCATATAGAGGAGATTCACTTTCTTGAATTACTGGTAGAAATCATTGGGATGCACTAGTTAGAGTGCTTCAATATCTTAAGCACACAATGGCTTATGGGTTACATTACACTAAATATCCTCCAGTGTTAGAAGGATATTGTGATGCCAATTGAATTTCCAACCATAATAAAGGCAAGTCCACAAGTCGCTGTGTATATACACTTGGAGGGGCTGTTGTATCATGGAAATCATCTAAACAAACTGTGAATACCAGATCAACTATGGAAGCAGAATTTGTAGCTTTAGACAAAGCTGCTGAAGAAGCTGAATGGCTCAGAAGCTTTCTAGAGGGTATTCCTTTGTGGCCAAAACCTGTGACTGTGACTGCTGTATGTATACATTGTGATAGTATGGCTACTCTTACTAGAGCAAAGAATCAGATCTATAACGGCAAGTCAAGACATATAAGACGTCGCCATAATACGATAAAAGGACTTGTTAAGAAATGGAATCATTTCCATCGACTACGTAAAGTCAAAGGAAAATATTGCTGATCCTTTGACAAAAGGCCTTTGTAGAGAAATTGTAGGATCCCTAGATCATTCCATGGATGAAATCACAAGATCAATGGCAATGAAAGATTAAACATTAAAGAACTTTTGATTGAAAGAAAAACAAGAGTTGCTACAAACCCTTAAGATGAAAAATAATAATAGAGTAGCTAAATTATCTCTAAATGTCTAACATGTCTAACCTAATTTTGACTAAACTAGGTGTATTTATACTAAAAAGGTTCTGCCCATTCTAGGTGATCTATTCACTTATGAGGTTGTCCGTATTGTTTATAGAACAGAAAATATATGTATCGAGATGAAAACGAAAGTGAATCAATGCAAATTTTGGTAACAAGTTTCTCAAGGTAACTTTCCATCTCCAAATGACGTTCATGACAAAGCTCGCAACATAATAAACAATAGTCCGATACGTGCATAGTGTTAGTATTGCTGAGATGTGAAATATTGATAATAGCTGATTAGCTCGTGGTATTTGAATGTAAGTTTTTTTATAGGTTTTATCCTGTTAAATATATTATTTAAAAAAATAGTTTAGTACATAAGATGTGAATGTGTAACATATCTCAACCCGTTATATAGGCACAACTGCATCACAAATGAAAAACAAATAAACTACATTTGACTAAAGATAAACAATATAAAACGACCAATGATCTTTTTCATATCATTCATCTACACTCTCATCCTTCACGTTAGTATCCTATCATTTATGTCATCCTCCATGTTTGTAGTATATAATCATATTGTTCATCCGCCTCATACACATAAATATTAGTAAGGGGAGCAAAGCGACATAATTAAATCAACGAATTAATTATTAGACAAAAATAAATGAAACCCTAAAAGATTATTAGCACATGATAGAATTTTGCATTATCTGGAATGCTTGATGTTATCATATTTTTTTATACATTTTTGTTATTCCTTTTTATATTCATTTTCACCTTTAGTAATTAAGAGCAAAAAATGTCATGGGCTTGCGTAGTTTGAAGCCTCACATAGGTTTTTAGCTTTATTTTTTCTTTAACAAACATAATGTTTAACTTGATAATAACTTAATAAGTTTATTTGTGTTGAAGTCTCAAAATAATTCAAAAATCAATTACATACACGTATTTTTTGTTAATTTTTATGGGAAAAAGACTATGGGTGTAAATACTCCACGGGGTCTAATAGAAAAGTAACAATGTTATCTACCATTCTACCAAAAGCATAATTTTTTTTATTATATAAAATGAGTGCTGATATTTATTCATCAATATGTGATATATGTTACTGTAGTTTATAATTGAACGTGTTAGTACAAAATATGTTACCGGGTGTGAGATGGTTTAAGATTGCTTGTTGGGTCAGGCCGGCAAGCCATCTTCGGGTTGGATCTTGCACTAAACAAAGTAATTTGATGACTTCCTGCACAAGGTAAACCGTTAGCCTTACCATGGGGACGGACCCCGTGATTAGACTCCGACGTGAGAGTAAGAACACATGTTATCAGAGGTATGTGTGTGTATTGGGAAAGGTGAGAAAGTCCTCATTTGGGGTGTTAGAGGACCTCTTTTTATAGGTGACTAATCACATTAAATGCTTATTAATGTAAGATTGAATGCTGACTAATCACATTGAATGCTGATGGGATGTTGACTATTCACATTAAATGCTGATTGGATGTTGACTAATCACATTAAATGCAAATTAATATTTCCATATCCGGGTCAAGGCCAGGGTCCACATATGATTAGTATAGTCCAGGCCCATTATACGTAATATACGTCATCAAGTCCCCCCAGTCTAGTATTATATGGTTCTTGATCATGTTATGCTAGACTTATGCTTTGTCCAAAGGTATCTTCCTTTTGTTAATTTGCTTAATTGTTAGGTTACCCGTCCTGATGCGAATATTACATTTGTCTTAAGACCAATGGAGGATGTACTCCATGGCTGGGTTAATTGTTAGGTTACCCGTCCTGATGTGAATAGTACATTCGTCTTAAGACAAACGGAGGATGTACTCCGTGGCTCGGTTAATTATTAGGTTACCCGTCTTGATGCGAATATTACATTCGTCTTACGGTCGACGGAGGACGTACTTCCGTAGCTGGGTTAATGATTAGGTTACTCATCCTGATGCAAATATGGCATTCGTCTTACGGCCGACAGAGGACGTACTTCTGTGGCTGGGTTAATTATTAGGTTACCCATCCTGATGCGAATATGGCATTCGTTTTACGACCGACGAAGGATGTATTTCCGTGGCTGGGTTAATTATTAGGTTACCCATCTTGATGCGAATATGGCATTCGTCTTATGGCCGACGGAGGACATACTTCCGTGGCTGGGTTAATTATTAGGTTACCCATCATGATGTGAATATGGCATTCGACTTAGAACTGGTCTTGCAATGCCTCTTACGTACTTTCCCAATAGGCCGTGGCCCGCGTAACACGAAGCTTACTAGAAAGGTGGCTCCACCATATGCGATATGATTAACCGTAGTCATGGGTTCGGGTCCCACGAAAGGCGCCAACTTGTTAGTACAAAATATGTTACCGGGTGTGAGATGGTTCAAGATTGCTTGTTGTGTCAGGCCGGCAAGCTATCTTCGGGTTGGATCTTGCACTAAACAAAGTAATTAGCTGACTTCCTGCACAAGTAAAGGTAAACCGTTAGCCTTACCGTGGGGACGGACCCCACGATTAGACTTCAGCATGAGAGTAAGAACACATGTTATCAGAGGTATGTGTGTGTATTAGGAAAGGTGAGAAAGTCCTCCTTTATGGGGTGTTAGAGGACCCCCTTTTATAGGTGACTAATCACATTAATGCTGATTAATGTTGACTAATCACATTAAATGATGATTAATATTGACTAATCACATTAATGCTGATTAATGTTGAATAATCACATTAATTCTGATTAGATGTTAACTAATCACATTAAATGCTGATTAATGTTGCCATATCCAGGCCAAGGCCAGGGTCCACATGTGGTTAGTACAGTCCAGGCCCAGAGGCGTGTTATACGTACTATACGTCATGAGAACATATATGTAATTAGTTTGTTACATATATTTAAATTTTAGATTGATTATATTATGAATGTCAGATTCAATAAAATCATTTGATTGATCAAATAAGTTTATTTTTTATATTGTATACTTACCATACATAGAATATGTTATATTACACACATTTTAACATATTAGGAATTGTGACCACGATACGAATATTTTGTTTTGATATTTAACCTTGCTTGTATATATATGTTATTACATTTTCTACATTTAACAAACATAATGTTTAACTTGATAATAACTTAATAAGTTTATTTGTGTTGAAGTCTCAAAATAATTCAAAAATCAATTACATACATGTATTTTTTGTTAATTTTTATGGGAAAAAGACTATGGATGTAAATACTCCACGGGGTCTAATAGAAAGGTAACAATGTTATCTACCATTCTACCAAAAGCATAATTTTTTATTATATAAAATGAGTGGCAAATATTTAATCATCAATATGTGATATATGTTATATGTGATATATGTTACTGTAATTTATAATTGAACGTATATTTAATTAGTTTGTTACATATATTTAAATTTTAGATTGATTATTTTATGAATGTCACATTCAGTAAAATCATTTGATTGATCAAATAAGTTTATTTTTTATATTGTATACTTAACATACATAGAATATGTTATATTACACACATTTTAACATATTAGGAAAAAATTGTGACCAAGTTACCATGTATACGAATATTTTGTTTTGATATTGAACCTTGCTTGTATATATAATATGTTATTACATTTTCTACATAAATTTCTTTATTGTGATTTAGAGTAAAGAGAAACAATAGTGTGTGAGATGGATAGCTTGCAACTTATTGATTTATCTAAGGAGGATGATTGTTTACTTCCTTTGTCACTTCGTGATGTGTGTGAGATGGATAGCTTGCAACTTATTGATTTATCTAAGGAGGATGATTGTTTACTTCCTTTGTCACTTCGTGACTCTGTCGAAGATGTTAAACTTTCATGTGCAGGTTTTATTTCTATTTTGTTAGTTCTGTGTTTGGTTGCCTGTGTTCTACAAATCTGTGTTATCATTTATGTTTTGTTGATATTAAAAAAATAAGTAAAAATTATTTATGTTTTGTTGTGGAACTTTATTACATGTTTTGCAGTAGGTTTTGATAACGCGTCGATGATTAAACGTGGCAAAATGAGGCCGGTGGAGGAAAGAAGCCTAAGTGAGTTGCGTAAAAGCTTAGATTGGAATAGTTCTTTATTCACTAGTCAAGGTGATTGTTACATTTTACATGTTTGTTTTACATTTGTTAGCTCACAAACTTTTCGCTGCTGTTGCTATGCAATTTAAGGTTTTTTTTTTGAATATTACTTAAAACATTCACATGTTTTCGCTCCATCATGTTTTGAAAGAAATTCGTATGACCGAGAATGTCAAGCTGCATCGTTTTTCACGTATAATGGGCCATTGATTTGTTTCTGTATTCAATGTAAAGTTGGTAAAATATGTGGATGTTAAAGGTGTTGACATATGCAGGTTAGAGCCTGAAGGAGTTGTCTATGTAAATAAAAGCTTTCCAGAAAACTAGTGTTCTTGTCAACCATCTTTTAGTTCCGAAAAAGACTAAAGCCTGATATCCAAAATTACGAATCTACAGGTTTGCATATTTTTTCTGTTATTCTCATAATACCTTTCGTATCAGAGGCTAATGTGCCAACTTTAACCACAACTCTCACTCTCTACGCTATCCCCCTCCCACACCAACCACTAAAGTGGTTTAGAGAGAAACATACGAACAAGAAAGCTGGTCAAAGAGAGAGCTATTCGGTTACCAATCTTAGCAAACCCCCCCACCTCGTCCCGGCTCCTTCCCCCCCCCCTTCGCCCCCCCCCCCCCCTCCACCTCCCACCGGCCCCTTCCCCTCTCCCCCCCTCTTTTCTCATACCTGAGAGGGAATAATTTTGGAGCCCCCCCATCCCCCCCGGCGTTTCCTAGTGCCCGCAAAGGTCTTTTCCGCCCCACACACCCGCCACACACGAAAACCCACCCCCCCCCCCCCACACCCCCCAACCCCCCCCCCCCCCCCCCCCCCCCACCCTCCCACCCCCCCCCCCCCCCACCCCGGTCTTGGCCCCCCCTCTTCTCCCCCCCCCCTCCGTCTCCCCCAATCTAACCCCCCCACCCGCGACCATACCCCCCCCCCCCCCCCCCCCCCACTTCCCCCATCCCTCCCACTCCTCTTACCCCCCATCCCCTACCTCCCCCCATCACTCCCTATTACCCCCCGCCCCCCACACCCACCCACGCAGTAACCACAACCAAACGCTCCAGACACACACCCCCCCCCGGTCAGTAAAAGAGTCAATCCAATCTAATACCCCCGTAATCCACCCCCATGACGGTGTATGGATAGATGAGAGTTTTCCAAATAAAAACCTTGCTTAAACTCAAGAATACACTTATATGTTAAGATCTACATCATGTCCTTGTATCTTCACATGTTTTTTAATCATCCTAAAAGCAATAGGATTTGTGAAAGCTTGGCTCTACAAAAAAGGTAGGTTTTAAAGAACTTGCTAGGGCATTTTTCACTCCGGGTCTCAAATCAAAAAATGAACTCCTGATTTCTCACCAACGGACAGTACTACCTAAAAAAGAGGTATGTTGTTTGACTATCAAAATTAAGCTTCTTATTTTAAGCTTTAATCTATATGTGTAAAGCAAAAATTTAAATTTCTCACTTTTTTACTAAAAAGGTAAATTCAAGAAAAAAGATTCAAAACAATGGTTGCGAGGAAAGTGCAAGTCAATATGCGCGAAGAATATCCATATCGAAACAAACTCTAAGATAATGAAACAGATGTCCTCAAAGTTTAAAAAAAATAAGGGTCAAAAGGAATCTTTAGAACAAAAATTCTAGTAAGGGTATGCCAAAAGATAGATGTTGTTAGTTCGATAAAGAACAAGGATAAAAGATAAGAGTATTTCCCATTTATGAGAGAGATTGGAGACCATCGATGGAAATTATAGGAAGATGTTGCTTTGTACCTTCCACTAATTTTAACCATGAAGCATCCAAATGATCGGGAAATGACCATGAGACAAAAATGTTAACAAAAACAACCAACAAGAGACGGAAAAAGTAATACAAGCTTCCTCTTTCTTTTACATTGGTTAGCTGCGCCAAAATACATCTCTCTAGATGAACCGGCGCAGTTTTTTGTTAACACGTAGTACAAGCAGTATAGAATACTCGGCCATGAGCGAATGATTGATTTGTCCTATTGTGGAGAGGAAGCAAAGAAATATTAGAACATGTTAAAAAAAAAAGTAGAAAAAAAGAAGGGATATAAGCATGGAGATGCCTTCCCATACGAAGCGCTTGTTTATTATAAGAGGTCCCCTTAGCTTGACTTCAGGATCCCTCCTCTCAAACTGTAGGTTTTTTATGTGGTGGATAATAGCATGGTTTGAAGAAAATCTGAGACGGTGAGACAAACCTCGCCAAACTAGAGATGAAGTAACCAAAACGATTGTTTGAGATCCTGGGTTCATGTAAAACTTTTTTGCTAAAAGATTGTAAGATTGTGTTGACAAAATATGAAAATGTAAATAACCCTAAAGAATGTGCTTTTAGGTATCATGAAAGGTCTTAGAGGGTGGGTGCGGAGTGGGTCAAAAAATATCGCAGAAGAGTCAAAAGAGCTTTAGATGGAGCTAACTCTTTTGAACTCTTGTCCTTAAAAGCATCATTATCAAAAATACCCGGATTAAAAACTTTATCTCTTCAGACTCCCCGTGGAGTAAGTAAGTACTGGGTAAAAAATCTTCGTGAATAGTGGACAAAAGGTAAAAATGGTCGGGGTAGATGAGAGTTGAAGGTATCTTCCTTCTTCATCTGAAAACAAACATTTTTCACCTATTTCCGGAAGGTTAAGAAGTTCACTAAGTGTTTAATTTCTCGCTTCAGAAAAACATTAACTTGTCTAAGCCTATCATCACTTGGTGACTCATCTCAAATCAAAAGTAAGATGACTGTACTCGAGGAGAAAATGCATCGAGTCATCAAGGGGTAAGTCATCAATGGACGTTGAGGTCCTCCCTAATGAATCACGGTCACTCTCGTTCCCTTAGGTGTTATGAGTTATCCGAAAAAACTTAAGCACTATCCGCCTACTTCATAAAAGACAATTCAATATCCTCACAACGGGGATTAGTAGAGGAGGGGTAATATTAGTTGGAGAAATCGGAATAGGATGAGAGAGAGATTAAGTTCGTTAATGTCTTTTCAAATTAAAAGATGTAAAGTTACTTATTCGTACTGTGTAATTTCTTCCGAAGAGAAAATAGAAATGTCAGAACGATGAATAGAAAGTGTCGAGAGACAATATCTCCTACCGTCCTACTCTCTATATAATATCACGACAATCATTGAAAAAGTGTCATATAATCGTCATCTTCGTTTGGTATCATCGTCATCGACACAAACTTCAACGGAATTTCTGGAGAAGTGGAGGCAAGATGGAAGCAGTCTACTCTAGTGGGACTTCTCGTAATAAGATTCTTCGATGTCGAACAAAGAACACTCCCCCAAACTAAAGTTCATCGGACTCACTAGGGTTTGAAACAAGGGGTCTCAAGCACTATTTCGTCTCCCCGTGTCCGGTTATAGTAGTTGTTAAATATGCCCAGTTCCTCCCTATGAGTGAATCCTTAAAGCTCTATATGTTTTGCGAAACAGGAATGTGAATCGGTATATCGGAATGTACGCATAAAATCCCAAATTTCGTCGATAATCATCGTCATCACAAGTAGACAGATAAGCATGTACTGAAAAAGCTAGTAGCAGTACTTCTTTTCATCTTCGTGATGAGCTTTCTCCTTTTTTTCGAACTTCCTTCCCTAAACATATATTAAATATCTTTGCTTAAGTTTTTTGAATTCTAATTTTTCCACATCTCTCTCTTATTCTTCATCAATCTCCTTCTTCACAATGCTCGAAATCTAGAGTATACCACAATATCATTTATTATTTCCTTATCTCTCTATCTAGACCAATTGTTGTTCATGTATCAATTTTCCCCTCGATAATCATTAAGTCCTCTAATTTTCGTTCTTATGATCTTTATAGGATTTGGTTAGAAAGTCTTAGCTTTAAGTGTGTTGAATTTCATTAAGGATTTGTAATCCTTGAGAAGGCTTTGCAAACAATGCTTGCAAAGAGACTCAGGTTGAGTTTTGGACTATCTTCCACAGACTTAGATTGATTTTCAAAAATTTTCTCCTCCGCAAGCAGAATATCTGTGATGCTTATTTTCATTATGAGGTATGTGATCTACTTCATCAAGAGACTTTGCATAGATTACTAATATAAGGTACCGCCTTGAGATTGTAGCCGATTCTGTCACCATACTGTGCGTATCTGGTGGGAGTTATTGAAGTAATCATCGGAAAACTGTGGGGTTGTGTGAATATTGGTCGAAAACGGAAAAAGATGAGATATAAAATACTCTTGGTTCATCGGACTGATCATTGGTAAGTCTCATGAGGACCTCCACAAGTTTTCACAACAAAGATATTGTGTGGTGGAAAGAATTTGTTGAATACATGTGAGGAACAGAACCAATAAATTTTGACTTATAGCACGAAGTTCCGGCTCAGAATTGATGGGCTATTTTGGTGGACAGTTGTAACCGAAAATGAATAAAAATTTATGAGCACCTTTTTCCACAAAAATTTACAAATGCATTTATGACCAAAAAATCCCAATTTATTGGATCTCACCGCACTCATAACGAAACAATTATGTCGATGTGTGGAGGTCTATGTGAAAATATTCACACCGGGGTGCTTGATCTACTCAAACGCTTGGCTCTCCGAGGTGCATTAAGACAAATGTTGGATTATTGATCATTAGGATTGACTCGGACGTATCTTGAAAGTTTTGGAAAACTCCGGTATTCAACACCAATATGCAAACACAATCTTTTTCGAATTTCGTACGTTATACGAGTACATCATGGACAATACGAGACCATACGACCTGGGGGGGGGGTTCATATACAACCGCACAATTGCTAGAATAAAGAGATCGGACAATCATAAGGAAACAATGATGTGGTCATTTAAGATTTCTAATTGAGCTATGCGTTCTTTAGTGTACCAACTTCACAAAGTTTGAACACTCTTTGATTTGATACCGGGATTTGAACGATATTAAGCGCCATAAGAATTAAACGTTATCGAGGATAAAGAAAATGAGAATTAAACAATCAGAGAGGAATAAGAAGAATATTTTTAGCTTTTTCGAATAATACATAAAGAAAAAAAAAATTTTGAAGGAATTGGAGAAGTTCTTTTTGCAGAGAAATTAAAATTTTTTAGTTTTTATTAGGAATGGAAACAAAAATATTTTTGGTAATCGCTTATTACAAGCTTCACGATAAGTCTCTAAGAATACGCACAAGTGAGCGGAAAAGCTTAGCGAGCGCATATGACTACTTAGAGAGTAGCTATCACTTTCCCTTAAACTCTCCTTTTGTTTGTAAAACTTTAAAGGTCGTCGTACCTCGCAAGTTAATTCACGATTTGTTTTGTTGAGTTAATTTGATATGGTTTAAGGGGGATGAGTATCGAAGTTTCTCAACTGTTTTATTAATATTTTTTTTGACTTAATTCGAGTAGGAATCGAAATTACTAATGAACTTTATTATATTTGTTCTCAAATAATATGTAGCAATGTATAACTTCCAATGGCAAGGATCTTCAAAACTCTACTTCGGACGAATACTCTTCAATAATCGTTCACGCTCCCCCAGTTTATTTTGCTAGCGGCGCCAAAATTTGGTATGTAGTTCAAAAATTTATATACCAATAGTATTAATCCCGTAAGAATCCTTTCCAAAATACTTCTCAACCAAGAGAAATATAAGGTAAAAATTTCACAAGAGAAAACACAATTTGTATATTTTTATCCGGGAAGTACTTTTCTCGGGTCGTGTCCCAACGAAATCGTGAATTGAGAATTTAAGAATAATCGGATTCGAGCTAAGAATGATATAGGGATTTTTGATTTGTTGATTACAATACAAATTTAATAGCAAGAATTGAAAACAATTAACTAGCGCGAAATTTAAATGCACGGAACGTAAAAAACACGAGCTAAAACTAGAATTTAAAATCTAAAGCACAACGTTTAACAAATTTTATACCTAAAAATCACAAATTTAAAATGAAAATTTTAGGAAAAAGAATTAGAATTTTTTATGTATTTTTGAATTTTTTATGATTTTTCTAAGATTTAATGATTTATCAAAAATAAACTTTTTCTAAAAATTAACACTAAAATTTTTCTTTTATTTTTCAAAAATACTAGATTTAAAATGAAAATTAATGCAAAAAGAATTTTAATTTTTCAACTATTTTTCTATTTTTTATGATTTATCTAAGAAAAAGTAATTACCTAAATTCTATTTTAATTTCTAGAAAATACAAATTTAATGAGAAAAATATGGAAAAATGATTTTTAGAAACTAAAATCAAATTGAGGAAAAAAGTTATAGAAAAATATTGGTTTTTATAATACTTCAAAGGTGCAGAAATTTAAAAACACAAATTAAAAGCCCCAATGTTTTATATAACTAATTGGCACTAATTTTTTCTCTAATTAACTGAAAACCCTAATTTTTATAATCTATAACTAAATGTATTAAAATTCTATTTATATTATTATTAGCAAAAATACTAAGGTATGAAACTGAAAAGAAGGAAAGAGAAAGGAATATGGATAGGGGTAACTAGTTGTAAATTTACATGCAATACAACGAGTAACCCTAAAACTGTATGATAGAAAGAACTATCAATATAGACCCTGCGATTGTATGGCTTATTTTGCTTAGATTAAAAAAGTGGTTTTCAACGGAAAAACTATAATACTACAAACTCTTTAAAGGAGCTTATTATCTACAACTATTAATAAAGATCTGAAGCTTTGGACTAGTTGTTGACCCTCAGAATAAGTCTCAAATAATAAAGCAGCTATGATTTCTGTCAGCAGAATACTAAAGCTATTTTTAACTAGTTTTTGAATTTGGCTTATTATGTGAGCTTATTCAATCTAGATGGAAGATTGAACTTAAAAGATGCCTCTTGAAGAGAATCTAAAGATGTGTACTGTTGATTATCTGTAAAAAGGAAATAAGATAAAGAGAAACTAAAATTAAACTAGTAACTTGTTCTAATGAATAAATGACTTTTAGACTTCATCACTGAGTTCTATTTAAAATTTCCTAATAAGCTATATACAGCTTTATTTATAAATCCTAAAAGCTTAAATTTTGAATATAAGTTCTAAAAGACTAAGGTTAATATACCTAGTTGAATAAGGATTTGAGATAAAAAAAAAACACTTAGATTCTCAAAAATCAAAAAGAAAATTCAACTAAAACTCAGCTGACTGTCAAACACTTTTGTAAAGGAAATTTTAAGCTAATTAAAAAAAGTGGATAATTGGAAACTAAATGAATGGAAAATAATGAGACGGCTTAAATTGGAATTCTAAAGATATGGCTAAATTATTAAATTCTGAAACATACTTATGAATGCTCAAGGGATGATTTAAAAAAAAAGTGACTGCTAGATCTAACACAGTCAATGCTGTTTTGCTGGTAGTGCAATTGACTTTAAAACTAAAATTCAAGCTAAGGTGTCAAGTTAATTATGTGCTTCTAGAGGATGTCATTTTTATCAACTGTATTGAATCTTGTTAATTGACAATTCTTAAAACAATAATAAGCTATGAATCTCTAAATCCTTAATATACTTTTCAAAGAAAGAAATTGTCCGCTGGTGCAAATGTAAAGGTTTAACTTCTATATTTTTAATTTTACAAATAAATTCTAACTTATTTAGAACTTGTTAATATCTACTTAACTAAATGAAGTAACAATTTTAGAAAAAAAATTGTATTTGACTTTAAAGGTTCAAATGAAGCTTGTCCCCAAACACTAAGAGTTACCTAAGTTGTCCTAGAAAATAATTTTTGGCTTTAAAAACTTATTTAAACACTAAAACAGCTCTACTAAAGCCTTATATCTACTCTTACTAGAAAACCTCCTAATGAAGCTGATATGATTCTTTAGAACCTAAAGCTTAATCTAAATGTGAATTGAAACTGAGTTATCTCACCGCTAGCTAAATTATCTCAATTTTTGACAGCTTTAAGTAATGATAACCTAATTGATCTAAACTAGAACAGCTTAAGGCATTTTAAAAACTCAATCAGAACGTAATCTAAGCTTATTTGAACAAGGAAATAAAAAAACAAGAATATTGAAATAAGTCATGAATAGCTATAGTAAATGCTAAGAGGAAATATAGAAAAAAGTAAAAGCTGAATTATTGGATGTATCAGCATAGAGCCCAACTCTTGTGGAGTGAGTGGCTCAAAAAACGAAACTACTAATGTGGTTTCCATGCCTCTAAACCAAAGAGCATTAAGGTAATAAGATATGAGATTCAGCTATTTTATTACTCTTAAATCCGCAAATTCTGATATTCAAAAGAGCTCTCAAATTACTGATGAATGTAAATGATGTTGAGAAGGAGTAGAAGAATGACCTAAAAATGAAATTTTAGCTAACTGTAATGAACTACGCCGCACAATAAGAATTGTGCGCCGCACTTTGGCCTCGTTCATTAATTCTTCACTAGATTCTCTTCTAGATTCTTCTTATAACGACCGTTAGTGCATTTAACGGAATTTCTTTGCACATTTAGTCCTTTTCGTCATTCTTGGTCCTGAAACAATTATTACACAACAAACAACCAAACTTTGCAATATTTCATTTGTTAATACATATATTTCACATATTTTCGAGGGATATTTTATGTATATTTGGAGCGTTATCAAATCCCCCCATACTTAGCTTATTGCTTGCCCTCAAGCAATCAAAGCGAAAGTATTTCATTTTAGTAAAATAAATTAATGATTACAAGCATAGATAACGCGACAAAGCAACTCACGAAATTTTTATTGATAAGTTTATTTTCACATTCGCTCAATTTAGTAAAATGGATAGTAAACGGAAGTCACTCGTACGCGTAGTCATGAAATGTTCAAATTACCATAGGCTTGTACAAGAAACTAAACTTCACCGACATGGCGTAAGCACCAAACATAAACATCAAAAGAGGTAATTTATTTAGTGATAATATTTTATATTTGTTGAAAAAAGTTTATAATAAAATCATAATCCATCTTATCTGTGATATAACCAACTATTCCACGATCCGGATTATATATATATAACACTTCACTTAGGGGAACCTTGCTTTCCCCCATACTTAGGATAAGCACACTACTTCGCATTTCATTATAATAGCAACATTTACGCTCTTCAATTGGTACGGATAAAATTTCAGATAATTTTAATTAAAAATCTTTTTGAACAAAATTATTGTTTACTTATATTTGTATTTTTATCACCTCTTTATCAGTAAAATATTTATAACACGCGAACGTGTTCCTACTGCGGTCTCATAAAGATTTTAAGCATAAGTTCTAGAATTAACAAATCACCGGCACACTCATATAATTTAAATCGATACCAATGCTCTAGAAAAGGCGACAAAACTACAAATACACAGCCGTAACGACGGATGAGACACTTGCAGTTGAATTAAAACCTTAACTCGAGAAAGCTAAAGATAAAATAATCTTAGGTATCAAAGATGAATACCTGAATTTTTAAGATCTAATCCTCATAATTTTTTTGGGTGGAATAAATATGCTAGTAATGTTATCAATCCAGAGTCAGATTGCTTGTATGTGATCAATAAAATGTTATTTTTAGAAATTTTTATTTAACGTTTTCTTAACTTTTCTAGTTTATCTCCCCTCTCCATACTTAATATGAGCATTGTCCCTAATGTGAAATATTAAAGAGAAAGATAAAATGAAAAAGTGAAATAATACTTTTTGATTATGATTGATATTCTAAATCTTTGCTTTACGCCATTTCGTCTTACGCCTTCTCTTTTTCTTTTCTTGTTATGTTTAAGAAATATAATATTGTGCTAATAGCAAACAAATAATAATATTCCTAATTAAATAATAATAGAAAAGTACGATAATATTGTTTTAAATCGCCGAACAAAGGGCATTTTTTACTCACACATAAATAGTGTATAATAATGAATAATGTTTTTAAATTGTTTAAAACATACTGGCCTTAAAACATGCAAGTCACACAACAAACTCATGTCACTCTCGACACTATCATCAATCCTGATCTTGCTTGATGGCTGCGGTGGTGGGTAACTGCTGATAATACGTGTCATATTATGGTCTGAGCATAACCAGGTGGGTTATAGGCTCCCTGGAGTGGAACACTGTAAACCCCAACCATGTGCTCAAACACTCCTTGGTACATGTCCCAATGATATGACTTCATGTACTCTATCCTCTCAATAGCCTCCTGTTGTATCTCCATACACCCATCGTATTCATACAAGTCATGTGCATCGATGCTATCGGAGGGTCTAGGGAATACAACTCTCGGTACACGCCGGTTGTGGATTTCCTCAGAGATAAGTCTACCCTCAGAGTCGATCAAACCTCTCTCTAGTGTAGTCGTTATCAAAATCTTTTACAATAAATTCATAGCACTCATACAGTCTTTATCACATCATGATGTCAACACCTGTCTTTATAGCAATCTTCGTGATAAACTGCCCACAACAAATTTTACTCTCCTTCTGAGTACTAGCTCCTTTTCTCTTCATCCACCTTGCAATTAACCAAGCCACATTCACATACCCATTTTGGTGTCTAGCATCAAACATACTTAAGATCCACAAATCACTTTTCTAAATTTTGTTATACCCAATCGTTCTCTTACATAAGCCACAGGTGATCATTTTGTGCACCACCCTTAAAACTGGATATCTGATAATAGAAGCATGACTCCTAGACAAACTAAGGTTCTCCTCCCGACTGATGCTCAACCAATACTCTTGAGCGTTAAAATGCTCATCACTATGCAAAACTCCTTCAAATTAAACATTAAAACCTTCTTCAAAGTTAAGGAATGATATTAACATACCCTAGGCATGATTAAACAACTGATGGATTGATACTTGAAAATTTTCCTTATTTTTTGTGAGAAACCCGGTGGTTTTGTGTTAGTGTGTGAGTTTTGTAAGTTTATATATGAAAAACCACCATAAAGTGCGGCGCACTTCCCAAAAGTGCGGCGTACTTTCCTCATTTTTTTATGTATATATATATTTTTTATAACAAACTTATTTTGCACACTTCATAATTTAAACATAATTTCAATCCATCACATTTACTTAGTATTAATATTCATCGGACTAATGTTCGTACA
>BQNB010081363.1:0-29647 GCA_026074375.1 Tanacetum coccineum
TAAACTGATTTTAGACAGAAAAGAATGAGTGCAAAAGGTGAGAAAATCAGTGGGGAACAGTCTAGTATTTATAGGCAAAGCTGGGAGTCTTTTTGTCTGGCCAGCCCCCTTATCACAAAGGGGGCCGCCCAGGCCTGGATGCTCCATTTTTTGTCTTTTCCAGGGAAGGTGTTTTCTGGAACATTTCTAGCCACTTTTAGGTAGAAAATTTAAATTCAAAATATTTATTTTGAATAAAACATTTCTTTTAAATACAAAAATATTTTGTATAAGTTTTAAAAAAATATTTATTACATTTTATAAAAATGTAAGGTTTAAGAAAAATAAAAATTCCTTTGATCATAAAATAAATTAAGTATGTATTTATTCATACCTTAAGTGATTTACGTCAGGTGCAAACTTCGTTGAGACGTCGAGAGATGTTGTCGTATGAATGCCTTGATGATTTGTGATCACGAGTAACTTAAACACTTTACGTTATGTGTTATAAGTTACATGTTTGCCATCACCAAAACATGAAGAGAATGTATAGATTAAATATCGTAATATTTCTACCAACACAACTTGTATGGTTTTCTCTGCCGAGACTTGTTGACTAGTGAAGTAACTCTTGAGTTGGGTACTCGGGGAGTGGAGTAGGGCGAAGAGGAGCTTCGTGACCAAACCACTATAAATCATCATGTACGGTTTGCATTTCCTTTCACTTATCTCTTTACCCATTTATTTACATTTATCGCTTTACTTTCATATTTGCATTATGTTCATGATTGTGTGGATAGTTGCGTATATTGTGTTAGTTGTGATTGTGTAGTGCTTTGTAGTTAATATTTTGGTTGAGCTTGTATTGTTAAGATATGTGCTAGTTGTTGTAAATCTTTTATTGACACTTCTCATATTACGTCTAACTTGATTGGCGATTTGATACAAAAGATTTAAATTTTTTAAATGGAAATGTATTCACCCCCCTCTACGGTTTCCACAATTGGTATCAGGAGCCACGTCGCTCTAGTTTTCAAAACAAATGGTCTTTAAAATAGAGTATGATCCATGTATCAAATTACCCATGAAGGGGGATTAATATGAAAAGTGTTTTGTTGTTTGATTCGTACTAGTTTTGTTATTAAATATACTTCGTATACTAGCTTGAAGGAAAATTTTCTCAATAGAACATGGAAGTGTCAACTTATGTTTGTTTAAGTCGTAAGAGTAGAAATGATGTCCAAAGCATGAAATTTATGTGTTGGAACAACTTTTTCAAGTCTTATGCTCTACAGTTAAGTCACCAATTGATTTTGAACAAAAACCGTGTTTTTGGGTCACTGGTGGCGGTCCCATAAATGTTAGGGTGGCCCCCAAATATATCTGGGGTCGTCTGTCTGTTTCGTCAGAATTTGGCAAACTTCAAAAAATTATATAAAATCAACCGTAAGTCCGTAGAAGTCGTGCCACCTATCATTTAATAGATAATTGAGTCTACTTTCATTTAAAAGAACTTCCAAGAAATTATTTCAAACTTAAATAAGTCAGAAATTTTAAATACTAAATAGTGGTTAAAACGTTATGTTTCGTTTTAACGTAAAACTTGTATTTTACCTTTTCCTTCGAGTCCGGCATTTCTAGTTGATGTACCTTTAAAAAATAGTGTGTTTATATTTTCAAAATACTGATCTAGACTAATTTTGAAAAGGGGGGGGGGGCTATTTTAATTTTAAATAAAATCGAGCTAAGTATACGCCGGTACATCTAAAACACAAAACGATGAAAAATAGCTTTATGTGTTATGCTAAAATGATTATGTGTGTTTTCTTAGATCTTAATATTGCTATTAGATATAATTAAGTTATCATTACTATTTGTAATTGAGCTACTTATATATCTAAACATGTGTGCCATGTATGCTATTTGTATGTTACTAGTTTTCGGTATTATGTCTAATAGGAATTACACTAGATCTCTTACGTTAAGTTGCGAAAGTGTTTGTGCATTGCATATAGGCATAGATAACTATATTTACAAATGTTACATAAACATATTGTAAATCATTTTGAGTATAGTAACCTACTTAGGACTTAGAGTTCAATAGTGTGTCTAGTATGTTAAAAAATATTGTCATAAGATCACACGTTAAAACTCATCACCAAAAATTTTCCAACACGTTAACTCTCTTCCAACAAGATGTCTAAATCTTTTCATCATCTTGCCTTGTTTGACCTTGGTTTGGTTAACCAAAAAAAATATTGTATTAATACATTAGTATTTAAGTAAAAAAAATGTATTTTTAAACTTTGGTTGTGCTTGATAGCTCTAACACACACACATAACTATATTCTTTCTATAAACATATAGTATTTTACTAAAGATGTGTGTTGTATAAAAATGGTTAGGAAAATCATTCATTTACTCACAAGATGTCAAAAATTATTCATACTAGGTATAACAACAAATAGTTTCTCGCACAAGCAAAATATATGACAATCTTGAAGTAAGAAATTAACTTGTCATTATTCATCAACCTCACCATACAACTAGTCTTAGGATTAATGGGACACACTATGAAAATCTTTATTTGTTTTCTTATAAAAGAATATTCGTAAGGGTCAAGAAAGATTTCGAGTATATATCAATTCATTATTCAAATTATGATTGATATTATTATCGAATCTAATTGACAAGTTTTCCAGTATGGACAAGAAATCAGATTATTATTTGCCAAGCTTTGAGATTATATCAAAATGTAACAAGATATATTATCTTAAACCTACATACTCAATCACACTCGATTGATATGAAAATAACGACATCCTTTTCCAAGACGATAAGAATATGCATTGGATCATAACTCACACATGTGTAAATAATGTCATATTGAGTCTACTTGTCCAATAATTATGTTCCAAATATTTGGCAAATATATGCATAAAATACACAATGAATTAGGATTGACGATTTGAATGTTTTGTCCAAAATATTCAAGTAATTTACCTTGCAATGCAGTTGGTAAAGTCGTCATCTTCGAAAAGCCAAACATGAGCAAATGCACAACATATGTAACTCTGCTCAAACAATTCAAAAGCACAACTCAAAACTCAAATTATCTTCTCATCAAAACTTTCTCTTACTTTACCAAATAAGCATAATATTTCTTCTTCACCAAATGAGAACCCTTTAACCATCTAAGGTTAAGACTAGGAATAATTGAACGTATTCTACAAACCATTATCGTGCTTTCTTTCAATAAGTGATCATAAGAGGATTTTGAATATGAAGATGATTATTATTTAAATGATAATCAATCTCATTATTCAATCTAATTACAAAATTAGAATATGAACATGAAATCGAGACTAGAATTTATCTAGATCATGGAAATATCAATCAAATGGCCATAGATATTTTTCCGTGTCTACATGTTTAACCATCCTCAGTTATTTCATGAAATCATGAAATCGATTGCAAGACAACAAGATTAGTCATAGAATTGCAATTCACACTTGCAATGAAGATGTTTCATTGAGTCTAAAGTGTCCAAATGTTGTGTTATTAGCTATGGTCGAATTATACATGCTAAACTTAACACATTCTAAGTAGGATTGATGACTTATGATTTTCCATCGGGAAGCTCATAAGTACTCCAACTTGATAAGCAAGTCTTGGATGTCATTTCTGAAAACTCAAACCAAGAACCCTTATAAGTTATATAAGCTTCTCCTAATAACCTAATTTCAACACCATCTCCCAAATAGTGGGAAAATGATCCTTGCCCAAATTTGGCACCTCCATGGATCAATGGATCCTTCGTCTTAGATTCAACTTCGGTTTAGATAAATCCGCCCTATGGCATTTGATTTAAAACATCTTCTTCTTGTGAATCTCTTGCTTAAAAGTCCAACATACGTGTAACTAACCTTTAGTTAATCATCATTATTTCTATAAAGAAATATTCACAAGATCTATTAAGGTAAATTACCTTAATTGGACTTCTTTCATATAAGACATGCAAAGGTGCATTCTTTGAACACTCTTAATATAGAGCATTACACATTATCACTCTTAAGCATACTCTTAGGTCCTAGATGACTCATTCTTTCTTATACCTACAACAACTTGCTTGCTCTCTCATTCAACCTTAGAAATCTACAAATCTTGATTAGGATTATGTGAACTGAAATTAAAGCATGTTAGTTGAGTCATATTAGGCCTTGTATGAAAAGAGAATACAAATTTTATCTTTGCTACACTTTGTAAGGGAAATATAGGAATTTTCTTTTGTCTAACATGAGAATGACTACTAGAGAATCTATTGCACTAGAAATTCAATTTGACCTAACGGTTGAATTGCTTCCAAGAGTGAAGTTGGGTTCATAGTATAACCCGTAAAAATGATCGTGTTTAGCCTGAATTGAGCACCACTAGTGATAATCTCATATTCATTATATAATTTGATTAAATGGCTCTTTCTAAATATGCCTAATGATAGTCTACATTGATAGACTTTGTATCTCATTAGGAGTGCACACTAAGCCAATAGAAATTAGGCTTCTATTTAGTCAATCTAGACACAATGCACCTCACATATGTGCTTTAAAGTTTCAAGATGATAACTTGCTCCTATGTAATGCAATTATATGTTTTCATGATTATCTTGATGCTCAACGTTTATTTTCTTAGCTATTAAATGCATGTATATTGCAAAGGTGTTTATCTTTTTCTAGCAATTTAGATAAAATATCTCTTAGTTTATCTAAATAACACATGCTCCTAAATGCTTAATGCTAACTTGTTTTGCATGACAATTGCATTTAAAACTATCATGTTTTGTTTGCGTCATTTTACATGACTTACATGTTAATTGTGCACCTACACTATGTTAGCTTAATGTATGACAATTAACGTTTAAATGTCATATAGTCTTACACATTAATCTTATTGATTATTGTGTCAACGCATGCTTAGATAAACTTGCATGCATGTATCTACATGTCTTATGCATCTAGGTATATATGTTTTCTCACACTAGAATATTTTATTTGCGTCCGTGTCACAAATCTAAAAAGTCAAAGAGAGTCGTAAAATGGTCTTATATCTCCTAGAGTATTCACTCACACATTCCCTTAATCGCCATCTCGCCTTCGTCCAAAGATCCACTCTTTGTCAAGGGAAGGTTAGATACAAATCTAATCCACCTCCTAGTAAGTTTGACAACTTAAATATTTCATCCGAAATATTCAAGTATCTTTAACTTGCGATCGCAAACGTTAAAGGTCATATCCGAAAATCCATATTTAAGCCTTTTAACTACTTAAGTTAAAACACTCTTCTTTTCTCTTCAACAAAATATTCTTTCTCTTCAACGAAAACATTCTTTCTCTTCGATGAAAACATTTTTTTCTTCGACGAAAACATTATCTCTCTTCGACGAAAACACTCTTTGTCTTTCGATCATAACTCTTCCATCTCAATCAACCATGACTCTTCAACCATAGAGATGGCTAATCTCTTTCCTCCACTATTTCCGCTACTACCTTTAAAACAACCGTACACCTCGTCGTATGATTGTTCTATGAACATTCGCAATGCTCGAGAAGAGCTACATAACTTTGTGATTATAGTTTATGGTACGCTAACCACCATCCGTCTTGACATTGTCAAACTCGTCATCTCTATCTTCGTTTGTTTTCTTCTTTATTTATTTCTTTCTTTCGCGGACGAAACACACCGAAGATACATCACCATTTCCTTCGGGACAATATCCAAAAGGAAACATCTCCATCAAAAAGGCTACGTCTGAAGATAACATCACCGACATTCTTTCTTTACCTCTCAAGCGCGAATCGTTAAATTATCTTCGTCGAGGTTTAGGAATGATGGAACACATCACATAAATCGTTCTCTTCTTTTCTTCTAGTTTCGATTCTGGTCCGTGTTCCATTTTGTGTTGTGACAACTTAATTACTTCATCCGAAGTATTTTAAGCATTTTTAATTGGCAAAATGCAAATTAAAATGTCACTCCCTTCACAAAATTCGTCAAAAACCAAGCCCTCTCCTGTTGGCGGTTCGGCGGCCCCCAAAACTATTCTGGCGGCCCCCAGATATATATGGGACCGCCGGCATCAGCTTGTAATACCATTCATTTTTTTCATAACCTAACACTTCTCCTCTTCTGCTACGAGCTGACGTCTACTCCACACCCAAACCTATACCCAATATCTCTCTATAGATCAATGGGTCATCCTCATATCCCAACACTCATAAGCATCGTTGCTTATGTTGTCAAGGGTCAAGTGAAATTCATAATGAAATGCGTCTCATTCTCAAACACATTCCTTACAATCTACCACTTTACAATAAATCTCCTCACATACAAACCTTGGTCCTCACATCTCGCATACGTCTTGTCTCAATTCTAATAGTCTCTTCTCTTTTATAGATGATTCTTCTCAAACCTACACGTTTCTTCTCTCTTCTAATAAGTTGTTTCACTTCTAATAGTCTTTCTACTTCTGACGTTTCTTCTCACTTCTAAACGTTCCTTTTCACTTATAATAAGTCTCCTCATCTCTAACGTTTCTTCCTACTTTTAAACGTTTCTTATCTCTTCTAATAGTCTTGTTACTATTAGAATTCCTCCTATATCCCTTAATAACTTAATTATTACATCCGAAATATTTAAGTAATTTGCGAAATACAAATATCACTCCTTCGCAAAACTTTCTACTTTCTAGACAGTGAAGAACATAAAGAAGATACTCAATCTTTAGTGTTATTGAGCTACCACATTATTGAGTCTCTCATTATTCTTCCACCATGAAAGAACTACCACCTCATTTCATATACCCACCTTTATTCCTCAACATTGTCAACCAACAAAACACCAAACAAACCTTTGAATTCCCAATCATCCACATTTGTCTTGATAGGATCACATGCACATCAATTGTTAGTGCAAATGACATATCAATCATTTCGGACAACCTCTTGTCAACACCTTCCTTTTTTTATCTCGCTCATCCTTCCACACTTTTTAGCTCTATGGAATCTTATTCATTCTTATCCAAGAGCATATCGTCTCCATCCTCATCTTACCTTTTTTTGAATATATTTTGGCATATCTCGCCAAGATATTAAGTGTCATTCGTCTCCCTTTAAAAAGCCATCCTCATAATATTTATGTGTCAACCAATAAATGAATCTCATGCTCTTTTATTAAGACGGTCGAATCTTAGTCTGTAAACATACGTCTCAATTCTTTTATTTCATTATTTAGATTTTTGATTGCATGTGTCTAGTTTCTAAATCCCTTTTAAAGTGTCATACTTTATAATAATAACACCTAAAAGTGCATGTCTAGTTCCCCACTAATATCTTTCTATATAAATATATATATATATATGTGTGTGTGTGTGTGTGTGTGTGTGTGTGTGTGTTCACTTATCTACTAACTTTGTTTTGTAGCACACTTCCTTATCTTTTTTCCTTGATGCCCCAAATAAGGGGGAGCATACATCGAGGGGGAGCACTTACTAGCATCCTACTCATTTAAATTGCATTCATTGAATGTCTTGAGTTCCGATGGTAGTTTATTTTATCCATGGATCCGTTAGAGTCAATATACAAGGAATGTAATTATCATGGGGATGCAATGAGCAAGGGGGAGCTCGAAGATATGTGGGTATATATCATGGAGTTAATTAAACCGTAATGATAGAAGACTTCACTGGGATGATGCAAGCTCACATTTATAGGAAGTTAGGATCAGGGATTGTCAAATACAATGAAGGGTTCATCATACACTAAATACTTCACCTTATCTACTTCAAAATTGCATTTAACCTTCAGGTTTTTCTCATACTTTCAACTTATATACTTGAAGGATCTACTTTTCATCTTTCCCTACCTCTTCTAAATTATCCAAGAAACACAAAATCATCTTCAACCTTCATTTCTCACAAATTTTTCCTCATACATTCAATCTACATACTTGAAGCACCTACCATCTTTTCATTCCTTCAAACTATATACTCGGAGCACCTACCTGCTTCTAATTCCTTCAACCTATATACCTGGAACCCTTATCTTCTTTTCATACCTCCAACCTATATTCTCCAATCATTATCCACATTATACCTTTTTGCTTTGACAAAAGGGGGAGAAGGGAGTGTAAACGAGTAACTTTTAAACTTTACTATATGCTATAGTTTACATTTTTTGTTATCATCAAAAAGGGAGAGATTGTTAGTGCAAATATTACAATATTTAATCTATACGATCCCTTTATGTTTAGGTGATGACAAACATGTAACTTGTAATACATAACGTAAAGTGCGCAAGTTACTCGTAATCACAAATCATCAATGCATACATACATCGCCATCTCTCGACGTCTCAAGTCTGCATCAACACCGACGTTTGTTTGCACCCGACGTAAATCACATAAGGTAAGTACAAACAAACCCTAAACTTGTATGATGATCAAAGAAATAAGTTTTTGTCTTAATACTTTACATTTTTATAAATGTAACAAAACAATTTTTCAAAAATCAATTAGACAAATTATTTTTGAATTATAAAGAAATGTTTTATGTGGTAATTATTTCAAAATTCAATTCTGGTCTTTTTCCCCCAAAACAGGTTAGATCTGCACCAGATAATTATTTCACCACAAAAAGACAAAAAAAGGTGCGTTTGTCGGGGCGACCCCCGTAAATATACGGCGGTCCCCCAGCGGCCCCTAATATATCTGGGGGCCGCCACTTTTAGACAGATATTTTTCAGCTCCTATAAATAGTGGGTCACTTCCAACTATTTTCACAACCCTTTTGCATGAATTTCTTTAAGTTCTTTCTCTCTCTAGATCTCACTAAATCTCTCTAAATCTTTGATTATTTAACTTGTTTAATCTTGTTTAAATATGATCTAATCTTCTATCTTTTCCTTCTTCCCTCAAGTGCAAGAGAAGAACTTTCGTCATTATCAAGATACAAGGTTATGTAGTCTAGTTAATCCATTTGTAATATTTGTTACACATAGATCGAGTCCATGTCTACCATTCTTGTGTAGTTGTGCAGATCCGAATGGTGTGTAAATTCGGATGAGTTGATTGTGTGTTGGTTAGTATTATGGGCCTTAAAATACATTAGTAAAGTGGTAGATTGGTTCTAGCTAAGATTCGGACTCGACATTTAGCTTAGTGTCAAAAGAATAATGTAAGCAACACGGTTTATGTGTTTAGGCCATAAAACATAAGTTTGTTATGTTGGGCCATAAAACATAACAGGTTTGGTTGTACCCGAAGAAGAACTCGACATCTAGCTTAGTGTTAGAAAATAATGTAAGCAACTTGTATGGTTTTCTCCGCCGAGAAAGGAGCTTGTTGACTAGTGAAGTAACTCTTGAGTTGGGTACTCGGGGAGTGGAGTAGGGTGAAGAGGAGCTTCATGACCGAACCACTATAAATCATCATGTCCGGTTTGCATTTCCTTTCACTTATCTCTTTGCCCATTTATTTACATTTATCGCTTTACTTTCATATTTGGATTGTGTTCATGATTGTGTGGATAGTTGCGTATATTGTGTTGATTGTGATTGTGTAGTACTTTTTAGTTAATAATGTGGTTGAGCTTGTATTGTTAATATATGTGCTAGTTGTTGTAAATCTATTATCGACACTTCTCATATTACGTATAAATTGATTGGCGATTTGATACAAAAGATTTAATGTTTTTAAATGGAAACGTATTCACCCCCTCTACGATTTCCACAACATAGGAAAAACTCTAAGCATTATTTGATCTTGAGTCACTTCAGGTATATTAAACAAGTCAACAATCTCAAGAAATTTTTCAATATGTTCATTAGCATCTTCATTATCCGATCTACTGAAAGTATTATCAAGCAATTCCTTGAGAAATTGGCCCTTCAATTCAAACCTAGCCTTTTCGTCAATCTTAGGCCTAGCAATACCCGGTCTATAATCCTCTCAGGTCTTCATCATGTATTCCTCCATAGTTGGTTCTGTCATTGCTTCTATAACTTCTTCCTCATACTGATCTTTGAGATCAGAAAATAAATCGAATTCCGGTAAACTCGAATAGTCAAGACTTATTGTCTTCAAAGCTTCCTTATTGAATGTAATACTCAATTTGGTTCTTCGTACGGTGTAACGCGCATTTTGTTCGAACTCCTGGTCATGCACTACCTGAAACAGAGGACAAACAATCAGTAGGATAGGCTCTGAAGAAAGAAGATACATAAAACTAAAAACGAGAACGAAATACAAAAAATACAATCTGTTGTTGTATCAGATGATCGACGCCGTATTTATATGATTGGATACGCCATATTAATCGGTTTAATACGAATACGCTGTACTAGTTACGAAAGGGGGATACGTCGTATTCAACTAGGTGACAGAAAAGAAAAACAAAGAAGAAAAACACAAATATGAATAATTATACAATGCAACTAATCTATTGAAATAAGCAAATAAGATACATAATTATATAAATAAATTACACTACACTAAAAATACCAATAAACAAGAATTAAACAAACTCACTCTCCGGCAACGACACAAAAAACTTGATGTATCATTAGGCGTAGGTAATATTTATTATCAAGTTTTACTATTTATATTTTGTCGAATTTACCTAAAAACTACACTAACGGGCAGTGTACCTGATCAGTTGTAGGTTCGTTGGTAAGTAGGGTGTCGATCACTAAGAGTGAGTGTTAATACTTAAATCTATCAGTATTTTAGTTATCTAAGTTAGTCCTAATTTATTCTATGTCATACCTAAGCTAAACCTAAACTAACGCAATAAAGGGAGGTTTTCAACCTGAGAGACTGGCACGAGTTTTGGTTTACCTAGACTGAGATAAGGGCGATTAACACACACAAGTTGATAGTTAGAAGATAGAGAAGTAGTCAAGCCTAATGTAAGGAAAACGTACTGACCATGTTTAATCTAATCTAATGCATGTTTTAGTTTATAAGTGTAATGATTGTCTTATCTCGTTGTTGATATATCATTCCTAAATTTAGGCGGTACTTCTTCCTAAAACGTAGATCTGGCAATTCTGTCACAATCAACCAAATCCACATTAAGTATCAAAATAAACATAAACCAAACATTAAATTATCATAAACATGGCTAATACCTAAAGGTATTGGCCGATAGCCATTGTTATTATACAAATGTCATAGACAAACGATTAAGGTAAACTAAACATTAATGAACGATACCAAAAACCGAACGCGTATTTAGAGTATAGAAATTACAAGGGTTTCCTATGGATTGAATTGCATTGCAAGACCTTCTTGGCTTCTCTTCTCTTCTAAAAATTGAACCTGGTGGTTAATGCCTTCTTCTTAGTCTTCAATATATTTTTTGCACTTTTTTTGCACACTAAATTCGTATTTAGGGTTCGGTGTTTATAGGCCTGGAATTTGGTCGATATTCCGTATGAAAGAGTTTAATACGGCATATTGGGGCCTCTTGGTGTGGGCTCCCGGATTATTATATTCCAGAATATTCCATAACTTGTACTTGAATACGGCGTATGGCTTCATGTGGATACGGCGTATAGATCTTTCCATCATGGATGCTGAGTGAAGTTCAGGGCACAGATACCCTATATCTTCTTTGATGGATATGGCATATAAGATTACAGAACAGTAGTCCTTGTGATTTCTTCGTTTAAGCTCCAAAATGCGTGCCTTTTGATTAACTTTCACTCTTTGCTCGATAATTACTGCAAATAACAAATGTAAGCAATTAAGTACCAATTCATACATAAATAATGTAAAATGAGCAATTTAGATGGGATAACTGATGCTATAAAATAGACGTTATTTGATGTCATCAAGTGCACTTCTGCATCTATCTCGAATGTCATTTGACTCCTCAAGTGTAGATTTGCATTCATTCAGTTCATGAGCGAGTGATGTGTTTGCTTTCTTTAATTGATTTTTGTTTGTTTTCATAATGATCAAGTTTTAAATTTGCAATTAAATTAGCAAGCACAACACGCTCATCTTCAAATTCTTCAGCATTTTGGCGGCATGTTCCTCATTATCACCCATATCCAATGAATTAGTGATAACATCAAATATTTAATACTTTTTAATGTCAAATTACCCCTTATATTACTTGCAAATGTTTCACTAATACTCAAAAATGAGATATTTTCTATCATTTTGTAGTTTTCAAGAGAAATGCAGGAAAATGACAAGAAACAAGGGAAAAAGGACTTAAAGTGCAATTATTCGAAGTTGTTATGACGTAACACCATAAATGGTTACACCGTAACATGAATTAAGCAAGTTCGATGATCAAGGACGAATTTACGGCGTAACACCATATCTAGTTACGCCGTAACCATGTAGATGGAAGGAAATTTTACCAAATATAGAGTTACAGCATAACACACCTTATGGTTACGCCGTAACCATAAAGATCCACATATATGGAAAGAAGATCACGAGCTACAGAAACTATTTGACAATAAATATTAAACCAACATCACAAATCCTGAACACTCAAGTTAAAGCAAACTAAAGGGGAATGCAAATGAGTTACCAAGCGTGGTAACGAAATATTCGAATGACATAAAATAAAAATAACAAATAGAATTGTTGCCACAACATCCGTTTATTATCTTAGAAATAAGATTACATAAGGACATAAAGGAAATACAAGCTTTATTACAACCCTCCCCTAGCAATAATATCTATTTCTTCCAAAGGAGATCCACGCCGATTGCAAGAACGATGAGGGGCACGAGAATTGCTAGAATAAAGGCCAAATACTGAAATCCTTCTTCGTATGGGAAGTAGGCAAGATAAATGCCGAGTGCTATCGCGGTCGCCATCGCCAAGAGCGTGATGATGTGCAACATTTTTGAGGATTGGATAAGAGAAAATGTAAGTGAAAGATTAAGTGTTGTATGGAGAAATGGAGGATAAAAATTTGGTATTTAAAGAGAGGAAGTAGCCGTTGGGGCTACTGTTCATAGCCGTTGGAGTTACTGTTCATATAATTTTTTTTTACCCACACCTCTTCACAAAGACCGCACCATCGTCAAGTGCCGCGTCTTAAGCCTTGAGGACAAGGCTCATTTAACGGGGGGAGTCTATAACACCCCGTGTTTTAGGGTCATTTACGTCATCAATAAATTCACAAGTTATTTTTAGTATTGTACGCGTTTGCTTTTAAATCATAATCGTTAAGTTAAATCGCGTAAGCTAAAAATGATTATTCAATGTAAACGGGCATCAAACGACTAAACGTTTACGTCAAGCAAGTATTAAATAATTATTTTGAGAATAATTATGGGCTTTGTTCATTGTATTTTTATTGGTTGCGTAAATTGATTACGTTTCGCGATAAAATACGTTTAGGCATTCCCGGAACCACCAAAACTTTTCTACGCTTCAACAAATACCCACATTTATACTCAATACTCAAAAATCACTAAAATATATCATACATATACATGTTAGGCCGGATATGGTCTTATGATATCAAGAAATATCTCAAAAATTTTGCAACTTGCAATGTACTACACCATTTCAATTAAACCATGAGACTTTTGCAAGCAAGACCCATGCCTAGACCATAAGGACTTCCCTTAATTCCCTCATTATGTCTTTCATGTATCTAGTCTTGATTTCATCTAGGTCCAATATGTATATAAAGGAAACACTAGATATTTTAACACATATCATATCATTTTCATAGTGAAAAATCAACTCTTTTCTCTCTTTCTTATGGTACAACCCACGGCTCACCCCTAATTTTTACCAAATCCATACCAAAATTTATCTAACACATTTACAAGTAATCCCACATGATATCTAAGATAACCTAAGGTGTTTGCAAGGATTGGTTTAAGCATTTACAAGGGTTAAGCAAGGATAAACTAAGATTAAGGTTTCTTGCAACCTAGGGTTTTCTTGGTGTTGCAAGCTTTGCTTTTTCATCTAAACAAGGGTTTAGATTGTGTTGGTTATCATCATACATCATTATAAGGTTATCTAAAACCCTTTATGGATTTACATTTATCATTTTATGCATATGTTAGTTTTATATAGCAAAATCACCATTTAGGACTTTTAATCATGTAAAAAGGGTTTTACTTGTGATTATGGATTTGTACACTTTTACACATGTTATGTTGATGGTAATATCATGTTAAAATGGGGTTATAAGTATTGTACAATCTTGGTTTAAGTATAAAAAGTTCAAGTATAAACTTGTAGTTAAAAAGTTACTTAAGGAAAGTTTATGTTTTCATGTGATGTTAATGACTTGTAAATCTTGTTATCATGGGCATTTTTGGACAAAATACAGACAAATGGACTTTATTATGTATATGACTTATGATATAAAGTGAGGTGGAATACTTGTAGTAATTTACTAAATAGAAAAGTACATAAAATAAGTTATAAAAATGAGTATACATAAGTATTGTAAAGGGGCTGTTTTGGTTCGTGTATTATGACAGCCAACTCATGTCTTAGAAAGATAGTATACCTCATGACGATTCCAAAAAGGTAAGAAATTTGAAAAACGGATTAATAACGAAAAAGATACAATAAATATACGTTTTACGTTAATACCGGATTTATAAAATAAATTTTATAAAAAGTTACTGTTTATCAGGGAAATTTATTTTGGAAAACATCATTTATATGATGAAGCTTTTAATTACGAGAACGTACTCGAAAGAATCGCTAAAAACGGAGCTATAACGAATAAGATACGCCGTTTACGGGTTTTACGATAATTAAAACTACAAAAAAAAGTATATAACTGGTATGAACAGTAAAATTACTGTTCATTAGAGGGCTTAATATATAAAAATGTCAAATTTTGATAACTCGTCTTAATACGAAAGCGTGGACATAAGAAACGGGCTTAAAACGCGAAAGTTACACACTATTTTACACTTGTGCACTATTTCCTGACGTGAATAGTGTTGGTTCGTTTTTAATAAAAAAATTTGCGAAACTTTTTAGAATCACTTAAATAATATTTATACTTGTTTTAAACTTTATAAATATTATTTTATAAAGGCGATTAAATCATTTAACGATTACGAGAATACAAATACATGATTAATATGTATTAAATGCGATTTAATTTCACAAACTCGATTAGATGGTGATGTAGCTATATAGAATTATATATGATGTTAGTTAATCAAGGTACTTAGTACTTATATGACCTATAATTGTTTAGGTTGCATTCGGGCGTTTTAGTGACGCATTTTCAGTTGTGAAGTATATTATTGATTAACTCACTCGAGGTGAGTTCATAGCCTCGCATTTCAATCTTTTGAATGTTTTATAAACCCGCGAGGGGGATACATGCTTGTTTACAAACTCTTTTACATACTCGTTTATTTATAACAATGTGATTACTTTTCAAAGACTTAGTGAGTTCATAGCCCCATGTTTTACTGGTTTTAAATATATTTTTGGGGTGAGAACATGCTTTGTTTTACAATTGGACGCAAGTAACTTTGAAATACTTACTGTTTTGGATATTGTATACCATACAATACTTAGTGTTTTGGATATTGTATACCATGCAATACTTACTGTTTTGAATATTGTATACCATGCAATACTTACTGTTTTGAATATTGTATACCATGCAATACTTACTGTTTTGGATATTGTATTCCATGCAATACTTACTGTTTTGAATATTGTATACCATGCAATACTTACTGTTTTGGATATTGTATACCATGCAATACACACTCTAAACAATTGCGGTCCTACACTCATACAATTTACAAACCTATGAATTCACCAACATTATTGTTGACGTTTTAAAGCATGTTTTCTCAGGAGATCAATGAGGTACAAGACAAGGGATACATTGGTGGTCGTTATTTTGGAAGTCATTTGCATTAAAGATTTGGTTGCATTACATTTTGGAGGAACATTTATTATGAACTGGAATCTTTGTATAATTTAACAATGAACAAGTAAAGCTTCGGGCTTTTGTAACAAACATTTTGCTAAATCCAATGTATCGGTTTTAAATGACACTTTTAAAAGTCGTTCTTATATATCTTGTGCTGTTGATCTATGAAGTAACGCTCCCAAACCCATATTCCGCTGCGACCCATTTTGGGGGTGTTACATATTTGGTATAAACCATAGGGACGAAACATGTAATTTATCCTTATTTCTAATCCCTTCCCCCCACTTGAGTCAAATTTAAGCATAGTAAAATAGGAAGTGTTAGAAATGGAACAAAAAAATTCCCTTGGATTCGCTCGGTATGATGCTTTAACCTATCTAAGATATTCCACCTGGAGTCCAAGGGAGATCACACTTTACTTACTTTTTGTATTTAATCGTTCAAATACGAATATTGTAAGAATTATTAGCTTTCAATCTATGATTACTTCTATTTCTTGCTGTGTTTCAGTTACCATGAGCGGCTAAGCACTTAAAGTGTTGGTCTAGTTATGTAGTTACTATTGTTATGATGTTTGTTTCCTGTTAGATTATGGTTTCATTAGATATTCCTTGACTATCGTGTAACCCTGGGTTTTGGTAGTATTGCGGGTGGTTTGAATCTTGCTTGACCCATTATTAGATTACCAATTCAATATGAGATCAATCGGGTACTAGGGAGGAGTTTACACTCCATCCCTAATGTAGGAACTAACCAGTCTCCGCTCTTATCATTTAATATACTTAAAAAGCATAGGAACTCTTTTAGAGGGGGTTAATAATCTGTATATGTTATTAGATAAGTTTTAGGAATAGTTGGGATTAATCACTTCAACCTAGATAACCTACCTCCTATACGATTTGGACTAATTCGGAATCACAGGGAGTATAGGATAGACTAAATATACCTATTCAAGTCTATCGACCTTAGAAACCACTAATAAAACCATAGTTTAACATTTCATAGGAAAACGTATTCATAACAGTAGTAATGAAGTAACTAAGTTAGAACATTTTCTCTCCTGATATCTTCAACTCCTTTAATTTCAGTATTTACTTTTATTGTTATTTAAAATCAAAAATTATTTTTAAATGTGACATTTCAAGTTAAAACTAATTGCAACTTAGCTCTTGGGACGACCTCAGATTTACCATTCTGTACTACCCACGATCGAGTTCTCTGCCCGTTATTGTGTTGTCAGGTAGATCGAGTTTTATAAATTTAAAACTTGAGTAAAAATATATTTAAAAGAAAATACGCATCAATTAAGAATGACATTACTATCAACCGTTTACACCACACATGTGTCATTAATGGTTTCAGGTTGTTCCAAATGCTGTCTTTTAGTGGCAAACACATTATAGTCATCATTGGATTATACCCGTTCCAATGGCTCAGCATCAAAGGTAGAACCTGAATCTACAGTCAAGACATCCTGAATCTTTTCTATGTACATATAATGTGCTTTCAATTCTTGTTTATTTGGCTCTTCAATATTGTCATTTAGCCAATCAACATGCTCTGCACTTAGCGATACACCTTTATAAACATCCAATATAACAACAAAAAACATAAACTTAAATACAATTTAACTAGTTTAAATTTATAAACATCCATTTTAACAACAAAGCTGTTATATCAACAAGTATTTTATAAATGACTAGAACAAGTTAAATAAGTGTAGTTATATATACTTTTATTATCCATTTTGTAGAGTTTTTCATAAGAACATATTAGAGTGTTTTTTATTGTTTCTTTTCTTTTAGAAAAACAATTAACACAAACTTAGTAGTGATATATCTACTTGAATGTAGTGATGATATAACATATATGAATGAAAGGAAACATGAGATAATGATGGGATTAGATGATCTTAGCAAGGGTTACAACCAATAACCCAACCAATGAAACTCTTGCTCATAAACTAACCATTAGTTATTCTTGTAATATATTTAGCAATTTGAAAATTCTTGTTTCCCGTCTTCCTTAATGGCTACCGAAACCCAAGAGAGATAAATAGAGATTTTTTTTTGTTGTGATGAATAAGAGATGTTAGGTACATTTCCTTTGTATAGAATTAATTTAGGTATGGTCTAAAGCTTATTTTTGATCAAATAGTAAAGTTTTATCCAAAACTAGGATTTTGTGTGTTGCTTCCTTCTTGTTGCCGTCCATATATAAGCAAGAATAGGTAGGTAGAGTTTTGTGTGACAACTGAAAGTCACAAGATGCCATATGGACTAGCATAACACTAAAATGGTGATGTATATGTTTAAGAATGTTGGACTCTCCATAATTAGAGGTGAAAGGGGCGGCTAGATGACAAACAAGGAAGAAAACATTTGAATTTTGTGTATTTTGAATTATTATGCATGTGTAAGTATACATATATTAGGGAGGTGATGCATAATGCATGCATGCATGAACTAAACCGGGAAGTTTAAGCGTTTACGTAAAACTTGCAAAATAAAATGTGTAGACTTATAAATTATATTCGTAAAATTCATATAAGACATATTTGACGTAAACTTATATTTGTTTAGTGTCGGTTTACGTTTAAAGTTGTTTTCCTGGCTATGCGATTTAACTTAACGACACGCGTAAAAGTAAACATGTAAATGTTCAAAGTAAATAGTTTTGAGTTTATTGACGTGTAATGACCTGAAAAAATGTGAGTTGTCACATTTATCAAATATGGTTTAGGAATTTAGGCACCATGCCATCTTTGGTTTGTTTTTAAGCCAACTTAAGTGAATCAAGTGACAAAGCATCAGTGTAAACACAAATGCCTTGGTTCAGAAGAGAGGTGATTTCAGAGAATTCTTCCAATGAAAACTCAAAGTCTTGACCCATGATCTTAAATGCTAGGTACATATTGTTATCATCAGTTCTTTCGATGTGCACATTTTGTAAAATTCTATAATAAACCTAAGACAAATTTCCTCATTGAGATTTAGAAGATAGTCAAAGTTAATAACCCTAAACTTTGTTATGGTTTCGGGAGTGGTGTCTTGGTAAAAGGATTCATCAATGGTTCGACCCTCATAAACGGGGTGTTTTTCAAGGTTTCTATAAATTTCCTTGATTGGTTCGGACATTTTTGGATCATCATAGATTTTTGGAGCATATTGAAGTGTTTTATGATGATCTTGTTGGTATTCACTAGGCATTTTGGTACCTAAATAAAGTAAAGTGATTTCAATAAGCGAAAATAGAATAATGATATATTCGGATCATCGCATCTAAAGCATTTCCTATCACTCTAGCTTTTCTTATCATCCCTTTGCTGGAATGATTTCTTCTCCTCTCATGGTTGTCTAGCAAATCTACCCTTTCTTCTAAAGTACTTTTTAAAGTTTTTTACGGCCATAGCATATTCTTCGTCGTTACTTTTGGATGTCGAAGATTCATCATCACTATACTATTTCTTAGCTTTTAAGGCAATGGACTTAACCCTTTCATTTTTCATTTATAAATTTCGGAATCCTTTTCCATGATTACTTCATGTTTTTTGAGATTACCGAGTAGCTCGTCTAGAGTTAGTGACGACAAATCTTTTGATTCTTTAATTACCGTAACCTTTGCTCTCCATTTTAGATGTATATCCCTAAGACAATTCCTAACATAGTTCTTGCTAGAAAAACCTTCATCAAGTGCTTTAAGACTAGTAATAATAGTGTTAAATCTAGCAAAATCGCTATTAATAAATTCTTTGTTAAGGATAGTAAATTGTTCATATTGTTCAACAAGAAGATCAAATTTATTATACTTGACTTAACTATTACCTAGATGTGTGATTACCAACGATTGACAAATTTCTTTAGCCGTTTTACACATAAAAAAAATTCGTATTCCATTTTAAGAAAAGCATTATAAAAAAACCATTTTAGCTTCGTTAGTTTTAGCAAGTTTGTTTTTAAGATCATCGTCTTGTTTTTCAAAAGGAACTACCTCAAGAACTTGAGTAGTCACATTTTTGATAACCGGTGGAAAATCACCATTTATGATAATAAGCCAAATATCTAAATCTTTTGACTTCACATAAGTTTCAAATCTATTTTTCTAATATATAAAATCGTTGCTTTCAAAAAGTGATGGTCTTTGCATAGATTTATGTTCTAGATATTTATCGGAATCCATAGATCGATTCAAGCTTTAAGGTACAATATACTTTAAAGATCTAAGGTGACCTTGGCTCCTGATACCAATTGTGGAAACTAGAAAGGGGGTTGAATAGTTTTTACGTTTTTAAAAATTAAAACTTAGGTAGTCTACTTATGTGAATTAAAGAGATATACAAGTATGTGTATGATAGCAATGCAATGAATAAATAAATAAATGCAATTTGTAATTGAGTAAGGATGGGAAAGATCAAACCAAAGACACGATGATTTATAGTGGTTTAGCTATGAAGCTCCTCTTCGCCATACTTCACTCTTCGAGTACCAAACTTGAGAGTTTTCTTCACTATGTCAAAAAGCTCCCTTTAGGCGGAGAAAACCGTACACGTCGCTTACACTTTTTCTAGTACTAAGCTAAATACCGAGTTTTACTTCGAGATAGAACCAATCTAATACACTACGTATTTTCAGGCCTAAAATACTAATCAATCATACAATTATGATTACACAAGACAAATAGATGATGGTAGATAAATATCACAAATGTGATGACACTACTAAACTAGTAACACTTGAAGCTTGATACCTTCTTTGTGTTCTTCACTAAAGATTAGAATGATTGGATCACTTGTAATGGATTATAGAACAAGTATAATGATCAAAGAATGTATGAGAAAGTAAGAAAATAAATATGTAAGAAGAATGTTTGGAAAGGGTTAGTTCAAATGAAAACATTTGGCTCCTATTTATAGACAAAAATTCAAATTCAAATCTGCCAGCTCCACGGATCGACGGATTCACCATACCCTAGATCCGTCTGCCTATTTGGTGGATCTGTTAGCTATAGATAACCGATTTTTTGTCTTTAGTGGTTAACTACAAATCTTTATAAAATATTCTAATTGTACTTAAATATCTGATTTAGTACATGTTTCTTGAAGGAAAATATTTCTTAACATTTAAATGGAAAGATTTTATAGATTTGAAAAGATATGAAAAAATTATTTCCATTTATGGTTAACCTTATTTTGTCTTATTTACTAGTTAATCTTATTTGTAGTACACGAGTATGTATACTACCTTAATTAATCATGTGTTAGTTAAATCAATTTGATTAGAACAGATGAGGCCAAAGATTATATTTTTTTTCTTGATATTAACTATGTTTAATAATGCCATATTCATACCTTAAGTGATTTGTCGGCGTCAAGTAAACTTTCGACTAAATAACTTGTTTACGTAAACTTTTACGTAGTATGACATTATATTTGTTATTATCAAAACATGAAGATCAGTAAATGTAAATATCGTTTTTTCGCGAATATTTGTATTAACAATTTCACTAAATAAACAAACTAGCATTTTATCGGATTATTCATGGTTGATATGTTTTCCTTATATTAGTGTTTGACCGCTCCTTTATCGTTTGTTCATCTTTTTGTGTGTGTTTATTGCTTTACTTGTCATCAAAACCTTAGGTTAGATACCTAAAACTGTGCCAGTCTCTCAGGCTGAAACCCCCCTTTTGCATTAGTGTTACGTTTAACTTAGATAACTAAAATACTAATAGAATTAGGAATTAACTCTCTTGATCTTAGTGATCGACACCCTACTTACCACGAAACTCCATCTGACCGGGTACACTGCCTGTAAAGTGTTGTTTTTAGGTATCGTCGGCATAAAATAAATAGTAAAACTTAATACATAAAATACCTATGATAACATCAAATATTTAATACTTTTTAGTGTCAAATTACCCCCTATATTACCTGTAAATGTTTTACTAATACTCGAAAACGAGATATTTTCTATCATTTTGTAGTTTTCAGGAGAAATGCAGGAAAATGACAAGAAACAAGGGAAAAAGGACTTAAAGTGCAATTATTCGAAGTTGTTATGACATAACACCATAAATGGTTACACCGTAACATAAATTAAGCAAGTACGAAGATCAAGGATGACTTTACGACGTAACACCATATCTAGTTACGCCGTAACCATGTAAATGGAAGGAAATCTTACCAAATATAGAGTACGGCCTAACACACCTTAGGTTATGCCATAACCAATGAAGTCTTAATCTATGGAAAAGAAGAATCATGAGCTATGGAAACTATTTGAAGATTACGGCGTAACACCATAACTGGTTATGACGTAACAAGTGCTTAATTATGGAATGCCGTGTATGAAGGTTACAATGTAACACCTTTATTGGTTACGCCGTAACAGGTTCAAAACCTATAAATAGTGGCTAATAGCTATTCGACATCTTTCCTCACGCTATTGCGAGAGGCGACAATGGCTTCCACCTTCAAGAATTCATCGGAGTCCAAAGAAGATCACACTTTACTTAGTTTTTGTATTTAATCATTCAAATATGAACACTGTAAGAATTATAAGCTTTCAATCTATGATTACTTTTATTTCTTGTTGTGTTTTCGTTACCATGAGCGGCTAAGATTAAGTGCTGGCCTAGTTATGTAGATATATTTGTTATGTTGTTTGTTTCCTATTAAATTATGGGTTTTTTTTTTTGTTTATTTTTCTATTTGGTTTGGTTTTTGTTTTTTGTTAGATATTCCTTGACTATATGTAACCCTAGGTTTTGGTCGTAATTGCGGGTGGGTTTGGATCGTGTTTGACCATTATTAGATACAAGTCATATGGGTATCAATCTTTTTTTTATTTTTTTTTTTTTTTTTTTTGGGTATTTTTTATAGGGAGGATTTCATACTCCGTCCCTAGTGTAGGAACTAACTGGTCTTTCCCTTATCACTTAATATACTTAAAAAGCACATGAACTCTTTTAGAAAGGGGTTAATAATCTGTATAGGTTATTAGATAAGTTTTGGGAATAGTTGGGATTAATCACTGCAACTGGAACGACCTCCTATATGATTTAGACTGATTCACAATCGCAAGGAGTATATGATAGATAATATAGTATTCAAGTCTATCAACATTAGAAACCACTAATGAAACCATAATTTAACATTGCACAAGAAAAAAGTATTCATAACAGTAGTAATGAAGTAACTAGGTTAGCGCGTTTTCTCTCCTGATATCTCCAAACTCTTTTTACTTTCAGTATTTTAGTTATTTGCATTTTTAATTCATTTCAAATCAAAAACCCATTTTTAAAACGTGACATTTCAAATTAAAAACTATTGCACTTAGCTCTTGGGAGACTGTATTTACATTTGTACTACCACGGACCCGGGTTCTCTGCCCGTTAATGCTTTGTCAGGTAGATTGAGTTTTATAAACTTAAAACTTGAGTAAAAATATATTTAAAAGAAAATACGCATCCAGTCTTTGACGTCACTACCGGGGAGCTAAAAATTAGAATTAATTTGACTATTTTATTATTTCTCTTCTTTCCCTAAACTCTATATTTGCAGGAACTATGGCAGAAGTAGACATTCAATACTTCATCATGAAAAATATTTGCATTATATTAGAAACAGACACCGTGCGGGTTAACCATAAATCAGAGGCAATGTCAATTTTAAAATCAAGAGTCAATTTATGCGCGAATTGAGAGAAGACACCTTCTTCGGAAACAAGAATGAGGATGCCTACGATCACATTAATTGGGTCCTCAACATCGTTGGCTTATTCTATATTCCTGGAGTTTCTAAAGACGCGGTCATGCTCTGAGTTTTTCCCTTTACTCTTACCGGAGCCGCAAAGAGATGGGTAGACAGACTCACCCCAGAAACTATCAATACCTAGGATCTCCTCAAAAAGGCATTCATCCAAAGGTATTGCACACCATCCAAAACCGTAAAACAGCTTGAAGATATTCACAACTTCAAGCAAGAAGGAGACAAATCATTATACCAAGCCTGTGAACAGTATAATGACCTGCTATACAAGTGCCCTACTCATGACATCAATTGTTATCAAAAGTTAAACATCTTCTATAAGGGTTTGAGCACTATGAACCGTCAATTGCTTGATTCACAGGGACCAATTACTGGGATGACACCAGTCCAAGCTCTCACAGTAATTCAGACCATGGCTGACCATTCTCAAAAATGGCACGACGGAACGACAAGTAGAAATGTTGGAAGCAGCAGTAGCAGTGATGGACTGGCTGCTCTAGTAAGCAAGATGGACAACCTGGGGCGAGACATGAAGAAGCTAAAGGAAATCGTTTACGCAATCCAGGTTGGATGCCAAATTTGCGAAGGACCTCATCTCGGACTAAGGATTGTCCCTACCGAGGAAGTAAAACAAGTTGAAGAGGTCAGATATGGAGAAGTTGGACCCACAACGCTGTTCAACGGAAGTAATAGAGGAAAGTTTCGTGTAGGACCACCTGGATATTACACAAAGACTAATAACTGTCTACCATATGATGACAGTAGAACGAGTTAGAAGAATATCTGGGATAGCATTAACGAAGGAATCTACACGAAGAGTACTGAAATAGAAGTGTGGATTAAGAAACTTCAAGAGAATGCCGAGATTAACACTAGGAACCAAAGCGCCTCACTTAAAAACTTAGAAACCCAGATCGATTAGTTAACCAAAGAACTGAACAAGCAAAGGTAGTAATTGTTAAACATGAGGGACCCTGCTCTCCAAAGAAACTTAAAAATCTCCACGGAATATCCTTCCTCTCTGATCCAGACTCTTAGGAAGAAAACACCAATGATCAACACTCCGAAGGAATCTAATCTTGGACTTTCACACTCCATCTGCACCATGGTAACTTTACTTTTTATTATATGGCGATTAGGAGCTGTCGGAATGTTTTACCTAGGAATATTTTCGAATATTTGGAATTAACAAACCTTAGTAAAACCAAGATACTAGAGGAAATGACATATATGAGAAAAAAGCACCACTAGGCGTAGTTAGTAACATACTTGTAAAAATTGATAAATTCATGTTTCCATCTAATTTTATAATTCTCAATCAAACCCCTAATTCGATTGTCATTTTAGGGAGGCCCTTTTTAGCCACCATACATACCCAGATTAGTGTTTTTGAAAAAGAGATATCATTAGGGATAGGTGACGAAAGGGTAACTTTTAACATGAATAGGAATGACCATAACTTCGCCTTTACTGATGGAATTTTTATGTTAAACTCGATTAATTCGAATGAACAAATCACTAAAAGATTAAAGATAAGTGAGAACACCAATACAACACATTTTTACAAACCTATTATACAAGAATGTGATAAGGACTTTAAAGCCTGGCCATCATGTAGCCCATTTAAGAACAAGTGTGATGGGGGACATGAAATTTATGGGATAAATGAGCTTGGTAAAACAAAATATTAGTTTTTCCCTCATGATAACAAAAGGAAGGAAATGAAAGGAGGTGGGGTATCATTTCCAAACTTTTTAATAATAAGATATGGTAGCTGTCAAGTAGAGGATTTTGTTTAGAGCAAAAGGTATTTAAAATGGTGTAATGAAAATTCTCATGATAAGAAACCTGGGCCTAGAGATTACACTTTTAAAGAATGGGTAAAGTTTAAGAAAGGACACCTAGACATACGTAAATTAGTTAGGAAAGATTTATTTAGATTATGGGTGATTGATCGGTTTACTGAGGCATCAGATCCTGATAAAAACCGTTAGAAGATGTTTTTGTATGAATACAAATAGGTCATTCCAAAAAGGAATGAACAACTAGCCGATGAATATGAAATAAAAATTGGAGAAAAGGGGCAAGTCCTTGAAGAAATATGGGCAAGATTTGATTGGCGATTTGATACAAAAGATTTAATGTTTTTAAATGGAAACGTATTCACCCCCTCTACGATTTCCACAACATAGGAAAAACTCTAAGCATTATTTGATCTTGAGTCACTTCAGGTATATTAAACAAGTCAACAATCTCAAGAAATTTTTCAATATGTTCATTAGCATCTTCATTATCCGATCCACTAAAAGTATTATCAAGCAATTCCTTGAGAAATTAGCCTTTCAATTCAAACCTAGCCTTTTCATCAATCTTAGGCCTAGCAATACTTGATCCATAATCCTCTCAGGTCTTCATCATGTATTCCTCCATAGTTGGTTCTGTCATTGCTTCTATAACTTCTTCCTCATACTGATCTTTGAGATCAGAAAATAAATCGAATTCCGGTAAACTCGAATAGTCAAGACTTATTGTCTTCAAAGCTTCCTTATTGAATGTAATACTCAATTTGGTTCTTCGTACGGTGTAACGCGCATTTTGTTCGAACTCCTGGTCATGCACTACCTGAAACAGAGGACAAACAATCAGTAGGATAGGCTCTGAAGAAAGAAGATACATAAAACTAAAAACGAGAACGAAATACAAAAAATACAATCTGTTGTTGTATCAGATGATCGACGCCGTATTTATATGATTGGATACGCCATATTAATCGGTTTAATACGAATACGCTGTACTAGTTACGAAAGGGGGATACGTCGTATTCAACTAGGTGACAGAAAAGAAAAACAATGAAGAAAAACACAAATATGAAAAATTATACAATGCAAACTAATCTATTGAAATAAGCAAATAAGATACAGAATTATATAAATAAATTACACTACACTAAAAATACCAATAAACAAGAATTAAACAAACTCACTCCCCGGCAACGACTCCAAAAACTTGATGTATCGTTGGGCGTAGGTAATATTTATTATCAAGTTTTACTATTTATATTTTGTCGACTTTACCTAAAAACAACACTAACGGGCAGTGTACCCGATTAGTTGTAGGTTCGTTGGTAAGTAGGGTGTCGATCACTAAAAGCGAGTGTTAATACTTAAATCTATCAGTATTTTAGTTATCTAAGTTAGTCCTAATTTATTCTATGTCATACCTAAGCTAAACCTAAACTAACATAATAAAGGGAGGTTTTCAACCTGAGAGACTGGCACGAGTTTTGGTTTACCTAGACTGAGATAAGGGTGATTAACACACCCAAGTTGATAGTTAGAAGATAGAGAAGTAGTCAAGCCTAATGTAAGGAAAACGTACTCACCATGTTTAATCTAATCTAATGCATGTTTTAGTTTATAAGTGTAATGATTGTCTTATCTCGTTGTTGATATATAATTCCTAGATTTAGGTGGTACTTCTTCTTAAAACATAGATCTGGAAATTCTGTCACAATCAACCAAATTCACATAAAGTGCTCATGGTTGAATGATAGGTCACATATTTAAGCACGTAAATGAGTATGAATTGATGAACATAATCAACACACAATAAATAAGATGCAATCGAAATAAACATAAACCAAACATTAAATTATCATAAACATGGCTAATACCTAAAGGTATTAGCCGATAGCCATTGTTACTATACAAATGTCATAGACGAACAATTAAGGTAAACTAAACATTAATGAACGATACCAAAAACCGAACGCGTATTTAGAGTATAGAAATTACAAGGGTTTCTTATGGATTGAATTGCATTGCAAGACCTTTTTGGCTTCTCTTCTCTTCTAAAAATTGAACCTGGTGGTTAATGCCTTCTTCTTAGTCTTCAATATATTTTTTGCACACTAAATTCGTATTTAGGGTTCGGTATTTATAGGCCTGGAATTTGGTCGATATGCCGTATAAAAGAGTTCAATACGGCGTATTGGGGCCTCTTGGTGTATGCTCCCCGATTATTATATTCCATAATATTCTATGACTTGTACTTGAATACGGCGTATGGCTTCATGTGGATACGGCGTATAGATCTTTCCATCATGGATGCTGAGTGAAGTTCAGGGCACAAATACGCCATATCTTCCTTGATGGATATGGCGTATAGGATGACAGAATAGTAGTCCTTATGATTTCTTCATTTAAGCTCCAAAATGTGTGCCTTTTGATTAACTTTCACTCTTTGCTCGATAATTATTGCAAATAACAAATGTAAATTAAGTACCAATTCATACATAAATAATGTAAAATGAGCAATTTAGATAGGATAACTGATGCTATAAAATAGACGTTATTTGATGTCATCAAGTGCACTTCTGCATCTATCTTGAATGTCATTTGACTCCTCAAGTGTAGATTTGCATTCATTCCATTCATGAGCGAGTGATGCGTTTGCTTTCTTTAATTGTTTTTTTTGTTTTCATCATGATCAAGGTTTAAATTTGCAATTAAATTAGCAAGCACAACATGCTCATCTTCAAATTCTTCAGCATTTTGGTCGGTCTGTTCCTCATTATCACCCATATCCGATGAATTAGTGATAACATCAAATATTTAATACTTTTTAGTGTCAAATTACCCCCTATATTACTTTCAAATATTTCACTAATACTCGAAAATGAGATATTTTCTATCATTTTGTAGTTTTTAGGAGAAATGTAGGAAAATGACAAGAAATAAGGGAAAAGGACTTAAAGTGCAATTATTCGAAGTTGTTACGACGTAACACCATAAATGGTTACACCGTAACATGAATTAAGCAGGTTCGAAGATCAAGGACGAATTTACGGCGTAACACCATATTTGGTTACGCTGTAACCATGTAGATGGAAGGAAATCTTACCAAAGATAGAGTTACGGCATAACATACCTTATGGTTATGCCATAACCATGAAGATCCACATATATGGAAAGAAAATCAAGAGCTACAGAAACTATTTGAAGGTTACGGGCATAACATCATAACTAGTTACGTCGTAACAAGTGCTTAATTATGGAATGTCGTGTATGAAGGTTACAACGTAACACTTCCATTGGTTACGCCGTAACAGATTCGAACCTTATAAATAGAGGCCTCATTCAGCTATTCCGACATCACTTCCTCCACAACCAATTGGAGAGGCGACAAAGGCTTCTAGCCTTCGAAGAATTCCACCTAGAGTCTAAGGGAGATCACACTTTACTTACTATTTGTATTTAATCGTTCAAATACAGATACTGTAAGAATTATGAGCTTTTAATCTATGATTACTTCTATTTCTTGCTGTGTTTCTGTTACCATGAGCAGCTAAGCACTTAAAGTACTGGCCTAGTTATGTAGTTACTATTGTTATGATGTTTGTTTCTTGTTAGCAGTGTTGCAAAACAAGGTCTATAAGGCCGATCAATCGCCGATTAGACGCTACAAGGCCACCAACCTTGCCGATTAATGTAACAGGGTCAAACAAATAGGTCAACTATTGTCAACGGCAATCAACGGTGGTCAACGATGGTCAAACTTGCCGAAAACCTTCTAATCTTGCCGGAAGTACCTAAAACTCACTATAAACTTGTTTTGATCACTTATATTAATTGTTTAAATCTATTACAAGTTGTTTTTTAGAAAAGAAACTTGCCAATAATATCTAAAACTCGACAAAAATACACAAAATTTGCCAGAAATAGCCAAATTTTGCCAAAAATGTCAATCCGATTAATCTTGCCTTAACCGATTACAAGCTACAAGGTGGTCGACCGCCCGGCTAACGATTTACGATTTTTACAACCTTGCCTGTTAGATTATGGTTTCATTAGATATTCCTTTACTATCATGTAACCCTGGGTTTTGGTAGTATTGCGGGTGGTTTGGATCTTGCTTGACCCATTATTAGATTACCAATT
>BQNB010081364.1:0-29647 GCA_026074375.1 Tanacetum coccineum
ATTCATGCTTTTATTAAATTTTCTGACATTAGGGGCATTTTGGTAATTTTGCACTTGTTCTGATTTTAGGGTTTTACACTGTGTGACGGTGGGCTCAAATCCCGTGAATTAGTCGGTCAAAAGATCAAAAACCATGGTTACCAAAAAAATTATACCCATAATGATAGACATGCAGGCACTAGCACAAGCACAAGAACTTAACACATGAAACTATGTGGATAATTAGGTCCAAGCCCGACTTGTGGGTTTAGGGTCCGTTAGGGTTTCCATTATGTCTTTTGTATTCTCTATATATTGTGTTGGAATAATACATCATACCAACGGGGTTTAATCATAATCTAACATGGTATCAGAGCGGGTCTGATCCTCGGACATAGGTGGCTAAGTTGAGCCGCCGCCTCTCAGAGGCCACCCGTCAAACCTTTAACCGCTGCCACCATCATTATCCCTTAAAAAATAGCCGACAAAAAAAAGAAGAGAGGAGATTAATTGTAGCAGCGGAACTACACAAGAAAAAAGGGAAGTTGGAGTTCGTTAAAAAACATGACATAAATTGGCAGCCAACATAAGAATAAAGGGATTTATTCCTTTATGTTATTACTCATTCAGTGAAAACAAGTATGCTTTAAAGATTGGAGGCAAATCTACATACTTGTTTTTATTTTTTTTATCTTTATTTTAGTGGTTTGTTAAAAAAAATTATGTTTTGTCAATTGTTAGTGATTTGTGTTATTTGTGCTAAGGTCATAAATTCATACAACCGTGCGTGATTTGTGTTGTTGTGTTGGTAATTTGTGCAAAGGTCACAAATTCACACAACCGCGATTTGTGTTGGTGATTTGTGCTAAGGTCACAAATTCACACAATCGTATTCGTATTGTTTTATTGTTTTGATGTTTTATTTTGTGATCTGCTTCAGTCCGAGCTTTCGCAATTTCGCCGCTCAGACTGCGATGGAGTATTAGTGGATAATTAGGCCCAAACCCAACTTGTGGGTTTAAGGTCTTATGTCTCTTGTATTTTCTATATATTGTGTTAGAATAATACATCATACCAACGGAGTTTAATCATAATCTAACAGTCAGCACATCACCTCATGAAACATATTTTATTGTGATATTTAATAATCAAGATTCTTTCTCAACAATAATTATATTTGCTGGGAGTTATCAACTTAATAAGATTTGTGTGTTGGCAAATTTTCCCACATCGGTTGATGATCCAATAATAGTAAGTTTATTAAGACAAGTGCTATCAATGTTTAATAAGTTGTTAAGATATATGATCTTGAATATATTTGTGTGTGCATTCAAGATGATCAATCTTTTCTTTTTATATAGTATTTTTTTTAATATAATACTAGTTATAATACTTGCACGCACGAGTTTTTGCAAAATATTTTAATTAATATTATTATCAATTAAAAATAAACAACTCAATGTGTCTTACATATAGATTAAAAAACATTATTGGAAATTATGTACCATTAGCCAAGCAATATGTCGTGCAACAAATTATTATTTTTTTAGTTGTGTTATACGTGATTTTAAAAAAAAGAGTGGTCGTTAGTATTCTGAAGACTTCTCTTACTTAACTAAATAAGAACCAACATAAAAGTAGATATATGGCTCAAATCTCACAAACAACGTATTTTTTACAATCTGAAATTGGACAATTTAAAGATTAAGATTAGGAATACACGAGTTAGAAATTATAACATAAGAGTGTTGGATTATGGTAGTTGGACTAGCACTAATACGACTAGAAATGTGTGAGCCTATTGGGGGCACACACGTTAAGAAACGAAGAGTACGTTTATTATGTAATTAATATATATACTTGTTATATATTTATTAATTATATAATATGCTTCACGTTGATAATTTAAATAACCGTTAGTTACTCTTATATTTTATAACTAATTTAACAACTATTTAAATATGAACCGAAGGGACTTAAAAGTCGAAAACCGAAACTATCGTCCTCCTCCCAAAAGTGGCAGATTTTGAAGGATTCTAGAAAAGGGTTTTAGTGCAAATTATTTTGTGATAATGATAAGTGAAAGGAGTTATAGTTGATCTACAACTAGGGTTGAAGTGCTATATAAACACCTCGTCCCTCTCCCTCAAGGGAAGTCATTCGATCACAAACAAATACATACGACATTAAAACCTAAACCCATATATGTTCGTCTTCTTTTCTTTTTAGTCGGCAAGATTAAAAAATTAAGAACCAATAGATTCTCATATATTCTGTTCTCCATGCTTCCTTGTGATTCGACAACAGAATGTAAACAAATGTTGCATGTGTATATTATTACTTATGCATACATATAATTAACAAGCATACATGTTTCTTTGGAATAAAACAAAATCACTTCTATTGTTATAACAACAAGGACTTATAGTCTAGTAGTTATGTTGCTTGCTTGTTGTACTAACAGACTCAGGTTCGATCCCATGAGGGTCTGTTTTAGAGTTTTGGTTTTATTTATTTTGTTTTAGTCCGATCCAAACATATACCACTTGGTATTTGGATCGGATCTAGAATAAGTATTAAACACGGGTTGTTTGAGATATTCGGTTCAAGAAACAAAAGTAACACTTGGTGTTTGAGACACGTGAAGCTAAGACTAGCATCTTGGCGTATTTGTTAGACGTGTTGTGTGAGCAACCGTAGAGGTGGAAACTTATCCACTTATTTTCATTGCATTTGATTCTTCAAGAGGTTAGATTTCTATTACTCTTTGTTTGTTTATTGTGTGTTAATTATATGTGCCGAACATGATCCATATCCGCTGCGTACTCGAGGTATTAATGGTTAAGAGTTTATCAAATTACAACATATGTTGACATGATTCAATAGCCTAGATTCAAGTGCTTTGAGTCTAGTTTCCAGAAATATAAGCCTTTCAAAAATATGAGGTCGTTTGGTTAGTCAAAGTTGCAAAATAGTGTAAAGTATCAAAACTGCCCAAAAATATCTTTTCAACCCTTGTACTAAAATGATCATAAATCATAAACCACGATGAATCTATCATTGAAACTGATATGGGAGACACTTTTATGGGTTATTTAAATTCTCCCATTGGCCTAACTCGTATAACCTTAATTTAGACCCTTTGATCATTAAAATACTTTGGTATGTCCAGATTTGGCCGTTTTTGGAGTCGGGTATAAATGGTCGAGTATAATTCCTTAATAAATTTTGGGAAAATTCATAGACACACCTAAAACATGGAATTTTGACCTAGAGAAGTAGCTTAACCAGAAGCTTTGGTTAACTTGGTCAAATGAATACTTAAAGTGCCGGGAAATTTGGGTCAAATTGTTGTAATTGCGTTTTGTGATAAAAGTAACTTTGGAAACAAATGTGAATACAAGGCATAACAAATGAACCTTAATATTGTCCGAGCATATCGTATAGGATCTAATTAGGTATATTTACTTGCCTTAGGTTATGAGTAGAAGGTTGCGTATTCGTTTGGGTTGCCTACATAGTGTGGTTTGCCGAGAAGTTCTATTAACATTCTAACTTTTAAGGTGAGTTTCTCACATTCCCCTTTTTACATGTTTTAAATGTTTTGGGGTGGAAAGCATGATGTGTCATTTGTTATGCAATTACTTTTAAGTAACTAAACTTTGAGCATATTTGAACTTGAACTTGTTTTTGAACGTATGGAACTCTGATTTGAACTTGTTGAACTTTGGAAACGTGTTGAACTTTGAACTTGATTCAAACTTGTTGAAATTTGGAAACATGTTGAACTTGGAACCTTGAACTTAATATGTATGTTGTTGTATGCTTGTAACCCGCCACTACTTTTAACCCACTTTCCTCCTCAACGGGATTGAGACGTTAGTACTTATGGATAGCGCTATTAGGAGATTAGCCTCTCCTCACTCCCCGTACGAGGGTGCATAGTACTAAGTGTTTGTGCCACACTATACAACTAGAACATGATTGGATGTTGGAACGGTTAGGCTGAATACGTTTAAGTAGTGCCTCGCATAATCACTATAGCATACATATACATTGATTTGTTTTGGACTCTCAACTTATTTGGAAATTAATTTTGGTTTGGACAACTATTTTTGATAACTTGGCATTTGTTAGATATTAGAAAAAGACTCGGTCACCCCGTGTATTTTACTGTTTATTATAGCTCGTAGTTTAATAGTTAATAGTACGATTTTCGGTATTAAGTCGGGTACTAATACTCGGTATATTGTAAGTACTATATAAGCCTCTTCCAACTTTGGAAGAGGTAAGCTAGTCATTTTATTATTTTCATATAGAAACATATTTTCTCTCTCTAGAAAACTCTCTCATGTGTTTTTCTCTCTAGAAACTAGCCAAGTCCAAGAATAGACCCCGTGTTATGATATAAGATATACAACAATTGGTATCAGAGCGTATGGGATGATTAGATCGTGTGTATGTGCGATTTCTTGCTTGTTTTAGATCAAAAAGTGTACCATTGAAGGCTCCTAGCTCGTTTTTTAAGATTCTCCGAATTTTGATGTTTGTATTGATAAAGTTTGGGTGTTTCTAGTTGCTATTGTCTTATGGTACTGTGTTGTGCAAAAGAAATCAAGCAGAATCATTCAAGAGGGTGATTTATAAGTGATTTTGTGTAATAAAAGTCGTTGTGCTTCATGGAGGGTTGCCAGAATTTCTTCACGGCGGTTTGGTTAAATATAATATTTTATTAAGTAGGTTACCAACTCTCTGACACACGGAGAGTTACTTACCAGCGAGTTACTTACCAGCGAGTTGCTTACCAGCGGTTTGCTTACCAGCGGTTTGCTTACCAGCGGTTTGAACAGGTTATCAGCGGTTTGAATATTTTAATAGCAAATATCTAAAGGAAACTCTGGCGGTTTGAAATCTCAATGGCGGTTTGATTAAAATATAGACGCGTTTGTATCTTTCTTCGCGCGGTTGCTTGCATCGAGTTTGTTCAGGCGAGTTGCCTTAAGAATTCCAATAGCGTGTACCTTATTTCTTTGCAGCGTTGGTAGCCTTTGGCGGCTATTACTACTGTCTTGGAATTTGAAATTTTCAAACTGAGGACTTAATATCACTCGAAACAAGAAAACGGAATATTTAACTTCACACTTTAACCTAACCCACACTAATCATGAATCTATCAAGACATATCATATCATAATAAAACATGATGTCTAGTATGGCAGAAGCATACATGTGCAGGTTCATTGATACACGCCCACCAATGCTTATAGAACATACTTTGAATCTTGGCAACAACGTATAGCGTTTTACTGTATAGGAAGGATAATGGAGAGAATATTATAAGTCCATTAATGAAGGACCATTCATAGGGAACGGTCCTCAGTGTGTTAGTGCTGAAGGAACCGAGGGTGCAGTTCAACAAGTCCAGTACGTGCAGAGTCCATTAACGACCTTTCACTAAAGAAAAGGAAAGTATAAAGCTGACATTCTGCAACAATATCCTACTTCCAAGTACTACCAAGACATCTACTCACTCATCAACACTATACTGACGCCAAAGACATTTGGGAAACGTGAATATGATTCTTGAAGTCTGATTAACTAAGGATGAACCGAGAATCTCAATTATACGATGAATTATGAACACTTCCGTCAAAACAAAGGAGAGAACCATTCAATATGACTATGTTAGGTTTTACGAAGCTCATTAATGACAGAGAAACACAAGATGGACCATGCCCAGGATGCACTTAACTCACAGTTGTGAACAACATGTTACACGTGAGTAGAAGAAGATTCATAACTGAAAGGTCAACTTAATAAGGTTTGAAGGAGTCTTATTTGATCAAGCTTTATGCCTATTTGAAGCTAGACAGGAGGTACATGCGTAATGAGAACAGAACAATGATGAAAGGTTCCTTCACCAACTAATGTTCCTTTGGCACTAGTGTCGATTGCCTCAGTTCATCGTATCCTACACAATCATCCAAGTCTACCTCAATCCTTCAAAATTAACCAATCCTACTAGACAACTTAACTGGACCGCAGGAAGTTCTCAACAAAAAACTTATTGAAAATTTTATCCACCACTTGCCCACCTCACTCAAGTTCGTACAAATCACATCCTCCTCAAACAAACCAATCAACTTAGAACGTCATCTAAGTGCAAGAACAAACTACGTCAAGACGACACAGTTGTGGGTCAATATCTCCGTGGAAGAACAATAGTGATCAATCAGGGAAACCATTTCAGAGAAATAAAAAATGCGAAATGAGGAAATGTTTGTAGCTTGGAATGTAGGCCTAGGTAAAACAGAATGAGGAATTATGAATCCATGGACCAGCCAAACCATTAAGTGCTACAACTGTAACGGACTAAGGCACATAGCACGAGATATGTCCAAGGCCAAAGCGACTTCCAGAGTTCCGACTACTTAAGGACCAAGATGCTACTAATGCAAGCCCGGAGAAGGTGCAGTACTGGACGAAAGAACAGCGTTGTTTAGCAGAGAGAACAGATTATTCAACTTTGATGAGATGTGATAATTTCCGAGAAATGATTGGCTCTCCATGTTGGACCATGTCTTTGAAGCTGATGATTGTGATGCATTTGACTCCGATGTTTATGAGGTCCCAACCCACACATACCATGTCATGACAAATCTCATATCGGATATCGAAGTCTCCGATGAGTTGTGGCATCATATGAACCAAATACTCCGTTTGAGATACAATATCACGATACCTTTAAAGCATTTAGATATATCATGAAGGTACACGAGAATTGTACTCCATGAACAACCCACTACGTTGTGTGACTCTATAACGATAAATAGTAATATTATCTCCGTATGATCATATATGGAAGACAACAAAGATCATGTCGTTCAAACAAGAATGTAACTTCTGTGCAAATGATGCATTGATGTCTAATTCTTGATAAATGCTGAACAGGGAGTACAAAGTAGATTAGCAAATAAACCAGACAAGATAATTAAAGATTCAGTGAGCTATGAACTTGCGAATATACGGGAACTGGTCGGGGAATATGAAAAACGGGCAAAGTTTAAATTAACTGATAGAGAAATAAAAATTGATGAACAAAAGAGAATAATTATCTCAGATCGAAATAGAAAGGAAACTTAATCTAAAAAATCCAGAACTTACATTCAACACAAATCTACTATTTTCTACCGTTGGCATCTATACTCAAAGACATACAGAAGTAATCATTTGAAAAAGGATTTTAAACAAAAGAATACAAATTCCTTGAAGAGTTTTAGACATAAAAAGGCTAAAAGATAAGATTGAAGATAGATAATACAAACAGATCAGTCCTGATATACGGTTTCACATGTTATGTAAACCAAAATCGTTTTATGGAAGACAGAACAAGGTAGCAATCGGATACAAAATCCCTTAATTCTCCACTCGTACAAAGCAAGCTCATCAGCGTCTGTATCATGTCATGTACTTGTCACTACCAATCATACACCCACTGTATACATGACTCATGAGGATACGCGTTAATAGCTGAGGTAACTATGAAATGAATGCTGTGGCAAAATGCAAAGCACTCTAAGTTAGAAAATAAAGTTACGGGATTCCCCCCCCCCAACTACTCGACGAAAGAGAACCTTTGCATCTTTGCTCCCTCAACGAAATCTGACCACCAGAACAATATTTTGGTCCATAGATGACAATAACAGGAAAAAGGCTAAGACCTCAGTTCTAAAACCAATTTCAGCATTGACAGTGTATCTACCCCAATACTCCTTGCAACTAGTCCCCAAAGTCTTCCCACAACACGACCATGAAGAATAATCGTTATGTACGTCACATAACTTTTATATGAATATCCACAACTTCAAACCAAGAATCTATCCCCAACAGGTATCCCAGAGGGGAAAGAGTGATTTAGGAGCAGAACAAAAAGAAGTTCCCTCCCTGAAGTTATTCCATTATTATCAATCCAAAAAGAAACCTTTAAGTATTAGTTCCAACAGCCCTCTATAAAGAAGTTAAAGTCATGGAAGAAATTTTTAATCAAAATGAATAACGAAGGGGACCGAATAATAACTGTAGACAAGCAATGTGCTGAATTGGTAAAGAAAAACCATCTCATTGCGAATTAAATCGATTGCTAATTGTTTGTCGACTCAACTGCTTGTAATGATTGCAAACATCACTGCTGTCTAGACTTGAAGCTGACATGTCTACACTTCATAATGATTCAAAACATAATTTCCAAACTTGAAAGGGAATACCTGAATTTTGCAATTAAAGTAACAACTCTTCAAGAAAGTTTTGATAATAAAAATATCACACACATCATAGGAAACACCTGATTTAACTTGTTCTTTTAAGAACAAGAAATCTTGAAAATCATATTCAAGAAAAAGAACAACGTGAATAGAGACATGAAAGATCTAGTACACTAAAGAAATGACAGAAGTTGTGACCTTATAATGCAAGATGTCACTGCTCTTATTGAACAAAATGATTGGCCCGTTAGATAAACTAGAAAAGGTCCAAACACCGTTACAAGGAATTTTATGACTCAATAAGATTACGCGACTCACACGAGGAAAAGACATCTACCATGTTAAATGAAATTGAGAGTCTAAAGGCTCAGTTGAAAAGCAAAGTGTCTTGTGTCACTAGTGACTCTGTCAAACCAAAAGTTCTTGCGCCTGGCATGTATGCCATTGATGTTAAACCCATCCCTCATCCCCTTAAGAACAATAGGAGTGCTCATTTAAACTATATCAACCATCTTAAGGAGAGTGTAGAAACAGTTAGGGAGATTGTAGAGGAAGCTAGAGTAGTTAAACCACTGGATAATGCACTTAACTATGCTTGTCAATACACTAAGCTATCTCAGGAATTGTTAGAATATGTGATTGGCACTTGCCCAAAAAGTTTCAATGAAAGAGATAACAAGGCTCCCTCTACCCCTGTAACTAGGAAAAAGCAAGTTACTTTTAATGATAAACCAGGAACTTCATCTAGTAACACACAGAAACACGAAGTGCACCAGAAAGTTCAACAAACTAATGTCCTTGTGATTCATTCTATAGGAGTAAACACTTCCACTGAAGCAAGCAGATCAAAGCCTAGAAGCAATACAAAGAAAAATAGGATCCTTCCTGTTAAGAGTGAGAATAAGAAGAAAGTAGAAGACCACCATAGGACAAATAAGTCAGTATGGACAAAAGTGAATCGGGTTGATTCTAGCATTAGCTCTAAGCGTGTTGTAATTAATTCGAATTCTGAATCTGTGTGCAAAACGTGTAACAAATGTTTAAACTCTGCAAATCACAAAATGTGTGTTGTTAATATTTTGAGTTCTGTGAATGCAACCCCTACTGTTAAAATTGTCTTGAATAAAGGGAAGCAGATTTGGAAACCAAAAGGCAAACTGTCTGATAACAGTTTGAACAAGACCAAGCAGATTTGGAAACCAAAAGGCAAACTGTCTGATAACAGTTTGAACAAGACCAAGCGGGTTTGGAAAGCAACTGGTAAACTATTTACTAATGTTGGTTATCAATGGAGACCCACAGGAAAGAAATTTGCCTTAGGAGAACTGTGCCCTTTAACTAGGCTTCCTGTGACATGTACTACTATTTCAGCTAACCAACAGGACCCCAACACAAATTGGGGATCCGAAATTCCAAACCCTCCAAATTCGACTTTTTTCAAATGCAGGTGGTACAGATCATCTTATGGTATTTGGACTCAGGCTGTTCAAAACATATGACGGGGAATCGCTCAAGGCTCAAGAACTTTGTGAAAAAGTTCATCAGGACGGGAATAATCATGTTGGTGCCATTATGGGTTATGGAGATTACATGATTGGTGACAATGTGGTTTCTAGGGCATATTATGTGGAAGGCCTTGGACACAATCTTTTTTCTGTAGGGCAATTTTGTGATTCAGATCTTGAAGTGGCCTTCAGAAAACATTCGTGCTTTGTTCGTAATATGGATGGTGTGGACTTACTGAAAGGTTGGCGCAACACAAATTTGTACACAATATCTGTTGATGAAATGCTGAGGTCTTCTCCAATATGTTTATTGTCAAAAGCCTCCAAGAAAAAAATAAATGGCTCCTGTACACATCAGTTCAGGACCCGAGCCTATCATGATGACCCCTGGACAACTCAATTCAGGGCTCGCCCCATCGCCTATCCCTGCAACTACATACATTCCACCAACAGATAAAGATCTGGAGATTTTATTCTAACCGATATTCGATGAATACTTTGAGCAATCTACAAATAGTGAACCAGTACCTAAGGCTACTGTTGTTAACGCTCCAATTGTTTCTACAAATACATCTGTTTCTACAACGATTGCTCAAGATGCACCTTCTACAAGTCATTCACTGTCATCCTTACAAGTGCATCCTCCAGTCTTTCCTCAAGGTGTTGCAAATGGACCAACTATCAAAGATACATCAATTACTCAGGCTGGCCTACATCCCTCAGTTAACCCTGTTGCTGGAGAACCTGATTCTGTACAGTCAACATCAGGGGATGTTAGTTTAGTTGAACTCTACTTCGTGGAAATGAACTATGAACTTACGGACATTCTCACAAAAGCATTACCAAGAGAATGGTTCGAATTTCTTCTTCTACGCCTAGGAATGAAGAGTTTGACCCTAGAAACTCTCAGACGCCTTCAAGAAGGAGAGGATGAGTAAAAGAAGTGCCCTCGTGTATCCTTTGTACATAAGTACATAAAAATTGACTTGGTAAATATTTTAAGTCATTTAGAATTACAAAATGGTTTGCAATTACTTCAGATTGCAACCCGGTTCTCATTCGAAGGAAAGATTGTCGTCTTACAGACAGCTGTTCCTAACAACGGGTAATTAATTTTGCTCGGGCATGGATTACTTTATATCCATGCAATTAGGGATTAATGTACGTTTCAGTGCATTTTTCTTAATTCGGAAGAGAAGTCTTTCTTGTTTGATAACCACATAATTTTTCTTAATTGATTCTTCAAAATTATTTGTGTTAACCATGGTGGTAAACGTGTTGTTTGAAAATCAATCCGGACAATTTGACACTCAATCAATGACTACAACTCTTTCAATAGAAAACGGGTCATCGATTGAGGGGGAGATTGTTGTTCAAATTTAATGTCTGGGTGCCGATTAGAAAGTGTAACCGGGTCTTTGAGAGTCAAAAGAAGCTAAGGAACCAAATCTTCAGAGCTCTCACTGCATCAGCTGATGTTCCTTCTAGCGTAACAGAGACAACTGATACAACATCAACACTTCCACCACCACCACCTCCACTACAAAAACCTACAGGTCATCGAGATATTTGGGAGAAAGTTAAAGATCAGAAATCTCGAATGCATCATTAGTGGAAGACTCAGAGATATTGGCTACCAACTAATCAAGAGAAGTGAATGATTAAGATCAATATCATCGGTAATGCAACATACATCTTGTACATTCTAAGTAGTATGGAATTTGATGTTATGTGTCAGTGTATGAATCTTTCATGAGTTTTTCATTAAACTTAAAAAAAAAACCAGGTTTTTGAGTTTAACGAAAAAATCTTTCAAAATTATCATATCTGACACTAACACATACCCTCAACGATTGAGGGGGAGCATTAATATGTTCCATACACAGCTTGTAACTAAAATATGATCATACATCTAAGGTTCTCAAGGTGTATTCTCCACCCCCATGTGCTAAACATTTTCGAATACCGATGCACATGTTGAGGGGGAGCTTTTCTGAAATGCAAAAACAATCGGGTACTAAACACTTTGATAGTTATATCATAAGTACCTGATTGAGTTTTTCAACAGTGATTTTATGGCAAGGTGAACTGTACCAAAAGACTGACCATGTATTTACTTTTATCAAAGTTATAAGGATGGTAAGGTTAGGTACTTATTCCTATGATCCTACCAGAACTGGAGGGATCTACCTAGGGATAATCCACTAGTTAGTACAGAAGTCCTTAGGTATGATTAAAAAGAGTAAATGTGAGAACAAGGGAATATTGCCGACTGAGATGGAGCTAGTACTGGAATATACCCAACAAGGTACTAGTCATGAAGTCTCAGTAAGCACTGAAGGGGTTGAGGAATGAAAAAGAATTGTACAGATAAAGGGTGTAAAGAAAGAAGCCCTCCATACACTTAAGGCAGAAACCGGGTCAATACATATGCTGTCAGAATCACAAGTTGATTGCTGACATTGAAAATGACATCATGGACCCAGTGATGCAATGCACAACCCTTCCCAGCCATTCGAGTTTCTTTTAAAAGAGACTTGTCTCATGTGTCACGGAGACTAAACATGTAATCTACTCACTCACTCACTCCGAGTTAGTCGGTATTGAAAGGGTGGCAGTCAGCTCCAGCCTCCGATCACTAAAATCAAAGCGCACTTTCGAGTCTAGAGCCAAGAGATCATCAATTAATCTCGTTAGGACACATTTCCAATTATCTTGTCTTTCACACACTGTGAAATCAAGGTTATCTTAGGAGTCCTATGCATTATCCTTGTGATATTGCCAGAACATCCGAGTGATACAAATGTATTCACAATGAAGATGGAAATCCTGCTAGAGCCAACATCAAACAAGCTCTAGGTAGGTGACTTGTGCGATTCTACAAGAATCGAACTTGTGAAAACTAGAAAACAACAACGGTGCGATTCTACATGAATCAAACTTGTTCCAGTATACGAATTGACGGTTATTGAACATGTGACAAACAATCAAAAACTCTCGATGTGTTACAAAAACTTTCATTATTATCACATCTATTGATTTTTCAAATCAGTTTTCTCTTTATTGCTAACAGTTTTATTACAGGAACATTTAAAGATGGAGATGGAAATACCCTGTACTGGCAGAGTCAAGTTCATAACCTAATGCTAAGAGAAGACCTACATTTGTTATGAAGTTATGTAAGATCTCATAAAGGTGTCAAAGCTTCCGCAAACTCAGTTATCATATTCTTCTTCACAAGTGCACAAGATGGCAATAGATTACTAGATGATGAGAGATTATGTTTGGATGATGATCTCAAGAAAGCTCATGATCAAAATCAAAACAAGTCAAAGTAAACAAGCTCAATTGTTATCTAAATATCACTACAACAAAGGACTAGATGTAACATGAAGAATCAAAAGACTGCAAGCTGTAAGAGCTTAAGTCTAGTGTTTTCAAGGGTGATCTCCCTTAGGGGGAGATTGTTAGATATGAGTAAAAGTCTCGGTCACCCCGTATATTTATTGTTTATAATAGTTCATAGTTTAATAGTTAATCGTATGTCTTTCGGTTTTAAGCCAGGTTCTAATACTCGATATTTTGTAAAAACTATATAAGCCTCTTCAAACTTTGGATGAGGCAAGCTAGTCATAATCTATTTTACATTTACACATACATTTCTCTCTTTAGAAATATCACTCTGTGTGTTTTTCTCTCTAGAAACTAGCCCAATCACAAGAATCATCACCCGTGTTATGAATTAAACGATCCTACAGATAAGCGGAAAATAAGCTGCTTTAATAAAAACATCTATTTTTGAAAAGCACTCAATAAGCTGAAAAACAGCTTAAAACTTGATAGATTAGACTTAACTATATTTTTAAGCTTTTGACTAAACTTAATAAGCTATAAACTAGAATAAGCTAGAATAAGGACTAAATAAGCTATTAAAAGACTAACACTATTCTAATAAGCTAAACTTAACCAGAAAGAAGCAAGCAATAAGCTAGAAAACCTAATAAGCTCTAAAGATAAAACTAAAAAAAACAAATAAAAAACAAACAGGCAAAAAGGCACTCTTGAGCTTAATTTTAAACACACAAATGGATCCTAGTACCTAAAAGCCCTACACCTACTTATACCTTAGCCAAAAAGCTACATGAAAAAGCTTTTAAAACATAATTTGAAAATCATATGCTTAATGAAAAATCAATTTGAAAAGTGCTTCGGAACCTGCTGAGTTCTGCTTTTGGTTTAAAAAGACATAATTCAACTTTGACAGCTTAAATCAGATGACCTATTGAACTTATTTTTAGAAAATAAGCTCAAGCAGATTAACAATTTCCTATAAACTATTTGTAAACTAATTTTCAAAAACTAATAACTACTTTTACCTATTGAAAATTTAGATTGAAATTGCTTATTTGTCTATTCTTACTGCTGATGCAGTTAGCACACAAAATGACTACAAACTAAATTCAGGCATGAAAACTAGTTGCTACAACTATAAAACAACAAACTAAGAGCAATAAGAGCAATTAAAACTACTAGAACAGATTTGTACTAAAAATGATAATGAAACTCAGCTTAAACCTAACAGATTTTATCTACTAAAGCTACATCACAACTTAAGCTAATAACACTCTATAGAAACTTCAAATCCTACTTTCATAAACCTGCAAATGAATTTGAAATCCAACCTTAAGGTTTAATTGGCCTTGACAGCACTAATTCTAGTTAGTGCTGCCTTTTCCCAAACACTCCTTAAGGTAGCTCAAATTCAATTTAAGCTTATGATTTTAAGATTTAGAGTACAAAGAAGCAATACCAGATATCAAATAGTTATTATAAGACCTAATAAGCATTTAGCAACAATCAAATAAGCCAGAATGAAAAGCTATAAGCTAATGCCATATTTTTGGTTTTTTCACTGATTTTAAGACAAATAAGGTAAACTAAAGATTTTACACTACATATCAAACACAATAAGCACAAACTAACTATAATTATCACAATTAAGCTAAACTAAACATTAATGAGCAGGACTTTAGTAAATTAAAGCTAACAGTACAAAATTAAGCTTAAAATATAAAAAGAAAACTTACAAGAGCCTCTGCTCTAAACAAGGCTATAATAAGGCTCTTAAGAGCTATCAACAAGCTCCAGCTTATCCTAGGATAAGCTGGTAGGGTCCTGGAAGCCCATCCTTAATTGGCTTCCCTTCCATTTAATAAGCTGAGGTAATTTATGAGGGTGGATTTGAGTCTGTTAAGCTCAGCTAAGCTTTTGAGAGCTTAGTTGAGCTAATAGCTAGCTTATGACTAAATTTGAGCACTTATTGAGCTTATGTAAACACAAAAGAACTTATTCAACCAATTTGCATTAAGGTAAAAACAGAGTTTAACAATCACAAACCATGAAACTTAATTTTTTTTATTAATATGAAAACTGATTACAAGATTTAAAACGAAAAATTACATTTAAAAACTGAAATTACATTTATAAAAGATTACACTAAAAACTAAGCTAGCTAAAAAAACTACTAACTATCTAACCATCTTGCTGTGTGCGAGGAAGCTTGTATTTATAGGAGTCATGAGAAGCTTCTAGCCCTTGGAGTTGGTTAAACGCTCCCCTGAATCTTGACCTTTCATTTGTAACTGAAAAAGCATCTTAAATCTGAGCCCTTGGATGAGAATGTCACACGGATTGCCAGCGTGGCAATCCGTGGTTTGATCCCTCACTTGTGCTTCTTTTTGCCTATTTTTAGTGTAAAAATCCATTCCTTGGTGTGCTTTCTTGCATCCACGTGTCATTCCTTGATCCTTCTTGACCAATCATAAGCTCTTGTGACGTTTCTTTTGCTGAATCATCACTTAGTACTTGGAATCTTAGAGCCATGTCATCAATTTGGAATTGCCCTTTGATTTTAACGCAGAGTAACTTGAAGGAGATGATGAATAGTAAATCCGAATACGCGCCTTTTTTTACCCTTTGATAAGTTTGACTTGGTTTGACCCGGCTTATAAGACCCGTATGATTTGGGCTTACAAAAGGATTTTGGGCTTGTGGATTTCTTTTGGGCTCGTGGATTATTTAAAGGGTTTTATAATGAGATAACGACCGTTAGTCCTCAAATGTTAAAGGACTAACGGTGTTAAGCAATTTAGGGTTTCTAGTGAGAATGTTTTTAATATTAAGGGTATTTGTGGCATGTTGAGGATTTTTGTCTTCTTGTGATTGACCAATGTTGACCAAGGGTTGACCTTTGATAGCAATCTCCTGGCTCTTGTGTATTCTTCCATTCCCGTGTCCGTGTTTGCCCGGCTTTGACTGTTTTCTTGTGATTTTTGCATTATTCATACCTACACATTCACAAAGATAAAATAAGAAATATACAAGCATTTTATGCACAATTTCATCTTTTAAGGGCTATTTTTGGTATACAAATGATATGTGATTTCTCACATATCAGTAACCTTGGTGATGACCATTCTTTCCTTAATTATGTTACGATGTAACCTTTTCAAGGTGGTTACATCATAAAACGTCTTAAAAATCCATATTTGCTGGTTTTTGTGTCTAAATCCCGTGTTTCTTGCACAAATGTTTGATTTCTTCTGAAAACAATAAATAAGTGATTAAGTACCATTTTTAGGCATTTATGAGATAATTACAAGCATTTTGATAGGGAATTTAATACCAAAAAGTATTAAATATTTGATGTTATCAAATATCCCCCCACTTGACTTCTACTTGTCCTCAAGTAGACTTATTAGAATAATTTATAAAGAGATTTCCCCAATTTAACTCGGTGAAATAAATTCATAATTTACTTATGCTAGAAAACATCAAAGCTGAACACCTCACAAAAAGGGGATCAAAAATCACTTAACTCTCAAACTAAACTAAATGTTTCATTTTCAGGGTGATTGCTCAATAGCACAGTCAAGCATGTATTCTATCATAAACTTAAAAAGTACATAAATCTCCACCAACTAGAGTTAGGGTCTAAATGGCTTTCAAAGGCAACAAAGGTAACACATACTGGTTTAAACCAGGTGAATCATCCTATAATTTTCACCAAAACCGTTACACTAACAAAGGCGACAAACCATATATACACATCCATAACGATGGAATAGACATACATGATTGCATTCAATTCCCCTATTCGAGTAAAACCAAAGGTTAGGATGGAGAATAATATAGGGTATGGATCTTCTAATCCTTCACCAAAAGTGTTACACCAACAAAGGCGACAAACCATATATACACATCCATAACGATGGAATAGACATATATGATTGCATTCAATTCCCTCATTCGAGTAAAACCAAAGATTAAGGATTAGGCATGGGAACACATTTAATTGGTGTTAAATAAACACACAAAACAAATAGTCAAATATAATCTAAGGTAGTCATAACCGGCTACTGTCCATCCGTAGTCCAAGTGTTCAAGCGTGAAAACCTGATCATAACTCAATAATGGGCTAGCTTCGGATGTAAAAATGAGATCCTGCGGAACATACTAGCCCTATATTCAAAATCAACATATGGCTTATAGTTACACCATCTTCATCACTTGTTGAATATGTTACAAACATTTACAATACACAATGAGTTTATTCATACACATTTTTTTCACAATACTCATGTCATAAATACATAATACACCCCCCACTTGAGATGAACAATATCAAAAGTGATAATACTGGGGGGTCTTCAATGATCATAATGATATGTCTTCAACGAAAGTGCCAAATTCTTCAAACCCATTTCCCTGAACCATGGACTTTCGTAGCTAGAAATTTCAACACAAAGAAAAATATAGACTACAAGGTTGGCTAAGGCAGAATGGTGTAACGAAACATATATAATATGGGTTAAAACACGGATTGGCTCAACAGGGTGATCTAGGGGTATCTTGCACTAATAATGAGTGCAACAAAGGGTTTTATCATGGAAGGTCGACAAGTCAGTGTAACAAGTCGATAAACACACATAATTTTTACACATATGGGCTATTTGGGTGAATTCATAAATGTTGCCTTCTCGAACCATCTATTCTAGCTAATCAATTAGGTCTCAAAATGATGTACATGCCAAGTTCTAAAGTCTACAATACTACCGGCACACTCATATTTTTGGTGGATTTTTGTAACATGGATGAAAATGGAATAATCAGGCTTAACCTCACCAATAGAAATAAAGGGTAAATGTGCATTCGGCAAATATTTAATCTAGTTTTGTGATGAGGTGTCATTGTATACACTATTTTAGGGTCATTTAACCCCCTAAATCATGCAAATATGCCCAGATTATGTGCTTAATCATTTGTTTTTAGGTTTTTAGCACTTGGATGACATTTGGAGGAAATACACGTGACTTGGGCTCATTTGGAGAAGAAACGGACAAGACTACGGACCTACACCAAATGTATTGAAGAATTGTGCTTATAGAGTGTGGAGACAACGTCACAAGCATAAAGCGACGTTGTCGTGATCTTTCTAGTGACGGCGTCAGAAAATTGACGACGGCCTCAGGACGTAACCGACTTAAATCAGACCTAGAAGATTCTACTTTGTGATGGCGTCGCGACTACAACTGGATGACGTCGCAACGATTTCTCTATATATATAAAACCGAATTTAGGGTTTTAAGTGTGTAACTTTGTATAACTTTTGGGAGCCAAACCCTAAGTATTTTGTTAGCTTTTAGGCCATCTTTAGGGCATCAAAATCCTATTGTAACTAACCTTAATCCATGTTTTAATCAAGTAAGATTGTTTATCTTTAATCATTTAATATGTCTATGTGTTGTTTGATTGATCTATGTTCTTGCTTCCTTTATAACATGTTAGGCTAAACCCTCCTTTGTATTTACTTATGATTGCATGAAAGTTGGATTGTAGATCCTTTTACTATTGCTTCTTGTGTTGAATGTGCGCGTTAGGCTTTAGAAAACTATCCATAATATATTAAATTCGCAAAGACGTCTAGGGAAACGCGAGAAGTATAGAAAGGATATCATCGGTAATAGTCTTTATACTACCTTACCCATAATATGGTTAATCCCTCTTAATATATTTCAATTTTATTTAATATACTCTTAGGGGCATTGTAATAGTCTTCATACTACCTAACTTGTGCGTTGCCTTAACGGAATATTAAATAGACGGCAGGTTCGTGTAATTCGTTCATGACTTAGGAAATACTTACACAGATCATCACGAGTGTGACAGGGCAACATGATTAGGAGAAGCAATCTAATGAGTAATGCATGATTAAGCAAATACACTATATTATCGTAAAGTTATCACCAGTAGTATAGATTATATTTAGTTAATTAATTAGTTAATCAAACCATCCTCTTAAACCTATGATTTTATCTGCTTTCTAAAAATATAAAAATACAAAAAAATCTCCTTTCAATCCTGTAGATCTCGACTAAGCCCTGTTCGAGCCTTCCCAACCTACTTCCATAGAGAATGACAACAACCCCTAAGTCTTTCCTATACTACACTACAACGACTAGGTACACTGCCTAGGGATTTGTAAAACTTTATATAGAAGTCTTTACAATAACCGCACACATCATTCAGTAAGAAAAACATGTCAAAAATATTAATATTGGCACCATTTTTCAAAAAAACTAGAAAATCGAAGGCAAATATAGGTCACAGTGGTAATTCTACTCCCATCCCCCTACTTGGTTTTTACAATGTCCCTATTGTACAATAAAGGAAATGAAAAATCAAAAATAATATTAGAATTAGAACAAGAAACTCCCTTGAGTATTACTCTAAGCTTCATATGATGGCAACATGGGATGAATTCCCATTAAGCGCCTCTCGAGCAACCTTGTTTCCCCTTAAATCACTAAACGAACCTAAATGCATTAAATGCTTACAAAAGAATGTACAAGAAAACTAATTCACTTTCGTAGGAATCACGATTGCATTTAGTGAACGCAACAAGCCTTTTAAACCACTTGTTGGCCCAAGTGCACGAGTAAAGTCTCATGAGGGTTTCCTAAGAACACGCCCACAAAGTTCATTTAAAATACATGGTTTTGTAATTAATTCCAACTTATTTGTGAAGGATTTTCATAAAGAGATTATGGCGTAACCCTAATAGTTACGGTGTAATTATATGGTTTTATAAAACTTGTTACGGCGTAATAAAGAAGAGATTACATCGTAGCATTACTAATTACAGTGTAACAGCTATGGTTACGTCGTAATTGCTACCTGTAGAAGTATTTAAACCATATGATTATGAGTCGAGAAGACTTCAAATTTGACTTCTTTGCTGAAATGACCTACAAAATAAAGTGAGAAATATACAAACCAACTAAAATGTGGAAAAATAAGTTTATTGATAAAAATAGGGGTTGACTCCTGACAAGCACTTTTGTTTATTAACGAGTCTTTAAGTTAGACTCACTCCTATTCTACGTTGCTCCTTTGGCACTCTTATTAGTGACTAATTCTTTTCGGATCATTTCCTTAAACCTTGATCCGTTCTCTCTCCCTAATAACAAAGTATCCTCTGTTTCTTTGGTAACACAAATTGCATAAGTATAAACAATCTCACATCAAGAACAAGTTAAGAAGCATTTCAAGAGCAAAAGAACCGATCATTCACGCTTCCAAGTCCCAAGATAAAGTTAAAATGAAGTTTTGTTGAAGAATAAAGACCCTTGGCTAAGCACAATTCAATCGGGAAGCTTAAACGAAGAATTAAGAAAAGTGCATGCTAAGACAAAAAGAGCAGCCGCCTGACTTTTAGGGCAGCCACCCGGATGGATTCCATTTCTAGGAGCAGCCGCCCGAGTTTTGGAAGAGTCGCCCAACTAGAATTTTGTCATCTTCTATAAGTTAATCTTGAAGCTCCATGAACGATCAAGAAGGATCTAGACCCATTATCCCTAGCATTTGATCATCCTTTGGCCCCAAGTTTACCATTTAATACCCCTAGTCCTTCCTACTAGTATAAATAGACCTTTTTAGCCATGGTTTTCACACATCTCCATACTTCCAAGAATCAACAACTCATCTCAATTAATCTTTCCACCACTCTCTCTCAAAGCCATACATCTTCCCCAAAACCCTAGAAAAATCGTAGAAGGTAGAAGAAGAAAGAAACCATCATTTAGAGGTCAAGATCATTAAGAAATCATCACCAATCTTCAAGGCATCAAAGAATCATCTCTTGTAATCTTTTTACAAACTTTGTAAGATCTCTTAATCATGTTTTCTAATGCTAAAACTTTTGGATTTATGTCTTTGTTTGCTCTGAGTGGCTAGTGCCTTTGTGCACTTGATTAGATGATGTTTATGAAATGATGATTTGATTATGATTGTGATAACATGTTTTTACTCAATTTCAAGCTATTTCTAAGATCCATCTATGTTTATGTTTCATGTGACATTGTTTTATCAATCGAGATTTGGTTGTTAGAATTTCATAGTCGAAAAGGTTTATTAGACTAACAAACATCAGACGCCTTTTGTCTATGATTTGGCTACCTTTTTAGATTTGACCATTTCTTAAGCATTTGATCTAACATGAAACATAATTGGGGTTGACGAACCGCGAATCAAACAAATTGGAAAATTGAACTAGTCTTGAATTGATTGATTGAACTTAAAGCTTGTTTTTGTCACTTGCAATCTTGACGAGGATTAAAAGTAATTGAAAACAATAGATTAGATCACCATCTAATTATCATAATCAACATGTTAAGATGTTTGTCACAATCATACAAGTCGGATTACCCAAACTAGTCTAATCAAGTGTAGTTTTAATCATTTAAATCTTCGTATTAATCATTGCTTGCTTGTTAGAATGTTTGTTAACAAAAATTAAAACAATTCACCTGAAACCACATAAAATATATCCCGCGAAAAGATCCTGGCTTACCATTTAATCTCTTGATACTAATGGACGAGTACACTTGCTCGTGAAGGTTACTTACTTTAGTAACTTGAAGGGTTTTCGGTTTAGCACGTATTACACACATACATATACTCGTAGAAATCTCTGGTTCTTCACGTAGCTTGGTTGCTATTCGGTATGTTTTCTGTTTATTGTTTATGTTAATTATAAGTGCTATATGAGTTTTATTCCGATGCGAAGCTCGTTTAATATTCATGTAATATTAGGTTATTTAGATAACGATTTCCAACAAATAATATTAAGTTAATGCAATAATTAATGGGTGATCAAAAAGTTGAGTTTTGTATGACATGGAATTATAAAAATCATAATATTAACTTAAAGCCTAACTAAAAAATCATAGTTACACATTATACAATCATTGGGCGCCCTAACTGAATGATGGGTCAACCCATTTTGACCCGCTCCACCCGGTGCCCGACCCGACCCTAACAGGTTAATACCCGATATATCCACCCACTTCACATGTTATATTCCGGTTCATACCCACAGATCCACCCGACTTCACCCTTCTTCATCTCTCTCTCTAACGTGTCTCAAGACACTCCTTCTTCTCCCATTCTCCTTGCAATGTGTCTTAAGGTAATACTCTCACCTTCATGAGTCATAACAAAACTCTATTAGTAACAAGAAAGAAAATGTGTGTATTATAAATAGAATTGATCATAGTATAGTTTATAGTTTTATTAGTAGTTATATTGTAATAAAGTCTATTTTTGTCAAACTTAAGTAAAATTGACCAAGGTTTGACTAAAGTAGGGAAAATAGATAGGACATAACAATAAGTATAAATACCCATTAGTATGGGTATTTATATAAGAGTTTTACATTTGTAATCTCACTTCTCCCATACCCCTTCTATTTTTCCTTTGAATGAAAACTTAGAAAATGATGAAAAATACTCTCTAGTTCTTCTCCTCTATATTCATAACTTTCGTATGATATCATAATACAAACATGACATATAACAAGTGGTATCTATCGCCGGGAGAGATCTAGTTTGTGTTTTCGGGTATCAAATTGAACTTAATTGTGTGATTTTTCGATCGTAGAGCTTTCAGAACGAAGATAACGCGTAAGTTTCGTATAATATTGATATTAGATTTACGATTTGACGTGTTTTTGATACTAAAACGCTTTTAGTTACTTTCAGAAACGTCAAATTGTGGATTTAATAGATAGTATACGAAAATTACTCGTTTAATGCTATTTATGATCGAAAATAAATGAATTTGTGTAACACCCCCAAAATCACAACAACGCAGCGGAATACCACTTGGGGTGCTACTTCATAGTTCATACACACAAGTTACAGAAAACGACCTCAAAAGAGACGTTTAATAAAATGTCACATTCGATTTAATAAATATCAGAGTAAATTTAGGTCCCATTAATTCCTTTTTAACAAAAGTTACAAGAGTTTAAACATGACTCCTTTGTATATTTTAATAATAAATGGTCGTCGAATGTGAAGAAAAACCAAGTCTTTAAAGTTTTGATATCCGCGCGACTCGAGTGCTCCCTATGCTCAGCTAGCAAAATAATAACCTGAGAAAATACATGCAAAAACGTCAACAATAATGTTGGTGAATTCATAGGTTTAAGTAAAAGCAGCATTGAAATAAATCAATAAGTATTCAGTAAAAAAAATAGCGTTACCACATTTCAAAGAATTATTTTCGGAATTCAATTAGTGATTCAATAAATCAAGTAATGTTTAATAGTGGACCACAAGGTTTAAGATCAGCCAGCGACAATGCAACGAATGCAATGTCAAGTAAATGAATTAATATATTATCGCATTAAGCTCATGCCACCGAAACGTTAACCAAGCATATAAAATATGCATATCATTTGCCCCTCAACTAGGTAATATTGCAATATACCTTAAGAAATTCTCAATACAAAATGTCCTTTAGGGGTGATCGCGCCATGGATGTCACAACCCCAGACAGGGCAGTCACGACCCAATAGATCTACTTAATGTACTAGCGCTTACCCATCATAGGTAATTAACAGTGCATGAAATTCGGGGCCTTTTTGCAATAGGTACTCATGCAGATAAACTCATAATCGGGTCAAGCATACCCTTCAAGCACTTGTGTCCAATTTAAAACAAGTAATATGTTCAAAAACTCACAGTTTTGTAAATAGATAAACAATGATCTCAAATCATTTAGTAAGCAATTCAAGCTTAAATAAATTCAATGGTATACAACCATGTATCAAACATGTATTAGAAATCATGTGAAGAGCAAGTAAAGTCTTTAGTAAAAACATTCATGTAACGCTTATGAAATTGGAATCAATAAGTTATTTGGTAAAACGAGCATGTATTCTCACCCCGAAAATAGTTATGAAAACCATTAAAGAAGAAAAGATGGGGCTATGAACTCACCGTAAGTGGATGATCGAAGAGAAACCAACAATGAGAAGATGACTCCAAATATTAGTCGAGACCTATAAAGCAAGTCGCGACTTAGAATGATATATGATATCATTATAATAGAATAGTTATACAATACTAGTTAAAGAATTCGAAACATAAACAATATTGCACCAAGACTAAACCAAAGTGTTTTTAAGAAGTCAATTGATGTCTAAGCTGGGGTCAAACTAAAATAAACATCTACTAAGTCTCGTCCCTTAATTCCTATCTCAATTGGATGTGGTCACACTTTTCATTTTTCCAATCCTAGACGTAAAAGTCAATTTTCTGATTTTAGTCATTTTCAAGAGAGCATAAATCCTAAACCATAAAAGATATAGACATGAGGCTTTCACCCCTGGAAAGGCCTTGAAGTCTACTTTCCAGAACATCAAGCCTCATATTCCAATTGTTTACCAATTTTTAGAAAAGGACAATTTACTATCGCTAACTCAAAACAGAAAACTACCGTTTGCAGAATTTAGCCATGATCACCGGACCATATCTCTCATTCTATAAAAGATATAAAGGTGAGGTTTTCACCCCTGGAAAACCACATGAATCTAGTTTTCAAAACATTAAGCCAATCATTTAACTCATTTACCAATCAACGGGAATTCAACTTTTACTAACCGAAGGTCAAACCAGATTTTTAACTGAATTTCTTAGTTTTGCCGTTTTAGTCATAAATCCTAAACTAAAATAGAAATAAGTGTGAGGCCAAGTGCTGGAGCTTATATACGATGTCTAGAATTGACCCAAGCTTTAAAACCTAAACTTTTAGTTCAAAAACCCTGACATTAACATGCTTTCTAATCGAAGGTCCAGAATTGACTTATGTTCGTATTTTGACCATATCTCCCTCATACGGAGGAATTGGTTGAGCATCCAACTATCTCATGATGACAAGACCTATATCTATTCACCCATAAAATTATCTCACATGCTCCATGCCAAAATTTTGGAGAACAAGCTCCGTTTACCTGCTGTACCAAAACAGCCCTCAAAATCTTATTCTAAATAAACCAATAACACATCTAAATCTTCAATTGAGCCATCACAAGGCCAAGATACTTCAATGTAATCAATCCCATTACCATATACCTCACATATACTAACTTGCCAAGATCTATTGAAAAAAATTTAATTGTATGATCATAAAAGTAAAAATCAATAACATGCACTCAATAGAAAATTAAAACAAGAAGTTAGGGTTTTAAGAGAGTACTTTTAACTTACAATGGAATGGTTTAAAATGATCAAACACAACCCTAGATGGGTTATGTTTGGCAGCCGAAATCCAAACACCAAACCCAAAAACCCTTAACTTGAGTATCTTGCCTCAATCTTGATCACAATCACTCCTAATTCAACCCTTGATAATCCTAGAGCCCTTAATCAATTAAAAACCCTAAATCTTGATGATCTTCAAAATCTTTATTTTCTTTAAAACACTTGCATGTTGGTTTTTATGGATGAGAGATGATTAGGGTTTGTTGTAGTAGTGATTTAAGGTTGAATGGAAGGAATTTGGTGGGGATTTAAGATTGATGATGGTGGTTTTAGGTTTGTTTGTGTCGAACCAAAGAGAGGAGCAGAAAGATGTTATAAATTTTCTTGTTTTTTTTTGAAACTGTGTGTGTGGATTGGAGATATAAGGGGGATTAAGTTTATATAAGGGCTAGGTATTAGTTACCAAAAGAATAAAAAAAATGGGGTGTGTGTTTTGGTTCGGTTGACGCCAGGAAAAAAAGGAGAGTGGGCTTTGGCCCATTTTGCCTAACTAGCAATACCTATAATTCTCGGGCCTAATAACCTTTCCTAGTCCGACACTTTTTCCTAAATCGTGATTTTCGTCTAGGTGCAATATAAAACACGAGGAAAACGTAAAATACAAAAATAAAAATAATTTGGCACTCAAGGCCCGTATACGGAGTCATTGGTTTCTTGATTGATAAAAACGGATAATTTAAATTGTAAGATTCGCGAGGGTTTTAAAATTAACGATTTTAATAAAAATCGATTAAGAAAGTGAAATGAATGATTAAAATTTAAGATTTATTTATAAACTTAAATTAAGTAGTGACCTTAATTACGGGGTTTTACATTTTTGTTTAATTTATAAATCTTGCAACAATATTTAAATCGTTCTTGTTAAATAAGTGGCCAAGTATATGCATCCATAAAATATTATCTTTGTCTAATATTTGATTATTTGTTAATAACACTTAATTAAGTATTCTTATTGTTTATATAACGAAATTATATAAATAGTTTAATTGTTTTATAAAATAATATTTATAAAGTTAAAAACATGTATAATATTATATAAGTGATACTATTTTACTTCTTAAGGTTTTTATAGCCCAAACGAACCCGAAAACACTCGTAAACCTTGTTTTAAGTTTCTAACAGCTTTATATGTTTTTATAAAAAATGCAGAAAATTATTTATAAAAGTTTACTAACTTTCGTGATGTCTAGTTCACAATTTATGCACTTCTAAGCCTTGAAAATGACCGATTTCAATGTTTATAGTTTTCTCGCACTTTTTCACATTTTATAAAAGCTGTGAAAAAGTATATAATTTTTGAAATCTTTAAAAATTCATAACTTTCTTGGTTTAACTTCGTTTTTCCCGTTCTTTATATGTATGAAATCGTATCGAGATGATCTATCATAATAATATGTTTTTAAATTTTATAAAAATCTGATCAGTAATAGTAAAAACAAACTGTCATATATAAAAATGCTTTTTATATATTTAGTTATTGAAATCTTGTAAAAAATCATAACTCCTTCGTTTTAATTCTATTTTTCAAGTTTCTTATATATTCAGAATCATGTTGAAATGTACTATTTAAATCTAAAGTTTATATTTTGCTTAAAAATTTATGCTCAAACAGTTTATACAAACTGTCCAAATATATAAGTTATACAAATTGTTTTTATAACTTTATTTAGTGCAAGTCTTTTAAATTAACTAATACCACATCATTAGTATACTTTAAATCTCTTAAATCATGTCTAATTATTTTATGTCTAATATGTCCAACTAAAATGTCCAAAATTATTATTTATTTATAAACTATATATATAAACTTTGTAATAATTAATCCAACTATTAATTATATAAATTGTCCAATACTTGTAATATACCAAATAAAATATGTTCTTGCATTCTAACATATTTTAAACACCTTTTCACCATGAATATGTATTTTCTTGATTATGTATGAACTTGTTTTATTTTATAAACTTTATAAAATAATAACTAGATGGTATTTTAACTAGATAATAATTATGTATGTATGTAAATAATGGAAATGAAAGTTTTGAGATATAGATGTTTCGTCGTGAGTGTATGAATAAGGATGGGACTCAAATTTAACCATTCTTTGTTTTAAACCACATAATTCTCCTTATGATACTCCATTGTATATTCTTGATAACCACTTAGCTTTGCTTTCTTAGAAAACCCTTGTTCGAACTTGCAAAACAACTAGGAACACCTTAGATTATATCCTTGATTAACCTTGAATACTTGTATTGTTGCTAGAATAAAAACTATGGAACTTTCTTGTACCCCTTTTTCATGTCGTAGGTTTCTAATGAGAATAAGAGGAAGAAGTTTGATTTTTGTAAGAAATAAGAGTGTGTGAAAAGGCTTGCATTAGGCTTCCTATTTATAGTGCAAGTATTGACCAAACCACTATATAAAACCATAGATTAGGAGTGGTTTAGGATGGTGATGGATGCCCATGTATTGAAAAATGGGATGACTTGTTTTTAGAAGCCCAAGATCGTGTGAAGAAAATGGCTTCATTAAAACAGCCATAAATTTTGATCCGTAAGTCTGTTTCAGGCCCGTAACCACTCAAATCGAAGAGAAAAACGAGGCGGACACCGCTGTAACCATTCGTAAGTTGGTTAAGGATTTTTCGAAGCCCAAAACCCTCGTTTACTATGAGTTATTTACATTTTTTAATTTTTTTTAATTTTTTGTTGGACTTGTTTTTGTTCTAGCTCACGGCCCATTTGTCTTTTTAGGCCCGTTTTAGTTTTATGAGCCTATTTAATCAATCTGCTGTAACCCTAGCCAGGGAGTTGTCAGTTTTAATAAAAATAAACCATTGGCCGCTGTTTGCCAAGAAATTTTACCCTAATAATCGGTATTCAATTGAATCAACGATTGTTGGAAGAATTGTTTCTGGTATTCGTAGAATCAACAGATATAATTTGTTATCTTGTTTTTTAGTCTACATCAGTTGGTATCAAGAGCCAAAGTTCTTGATTAAGATGCCTCCAAGGAAAAACAGGAATCTTAATGAGGTACATGAACAAAAATTGGAAGATCGTGTTATGGCAAGAATAGAGGAGCGATTTGATCAATTTATTGATCAATTGTCTGACCAGATGGATCAGTTAATGAACAGGCGTGGTAATCGTAATGGGCGTGGTAATCGTAACGTCCGGTGTACTAATGATGAACTGTCAAAAAACCCATTTGGGGAGGATGACGATTCGTCTTCTAATGATAAGTCACGAAGACGACCAATGCGAAATCAAAGGGAGGATAACAGGCGTTAGAAATATGAATGAGAGGGGGGTCCCCAATAAAATTAATTATTCTGATTGGTGGGGATACTTTGAGTCCTGGGGGGTTCATTGATTGGCTTGTTACGGTTGAAGAGGTGTTCGAGTTTAAAGAAGTCCCTGAAAACAAGAGGGTTTCGTTGATCGCTACCAAACTTTGTGATAGGGCGTCCGCGTGGTGGCAACAGTTGAATCTGACTAGGGATAGGGTTGGAATGCCAAGGATCACGAGTTGGCAGAAGATAAAGAAGTGCATGAGGGCTAATTTTATTCCTCATAATTACCAACGGCAGATGTACCAGCAGTTACAGAATTTGAAACAGGGGTCTAAATCTGTTGAAGATTATAGTTCTGAATTTTACCAGTTAATTGCAATGAATGACATTCAAGAGACAAAAGATCAGCTTGTCTCTCGATACATTGGTGGTTTAAGAGTCCAGATCATGGATTATGTTAACATGTTTGATCTAATGACACTTATTGATGCATATCAGCGTGCATTAGCTTTTGAGAAGCAGAACCGTCAAGTGGGAAGTTCGTCCTCTCCTGCCATAACAGGTGCTTCTGGTTCGGGTAACGTGGCATCTCATTTTGCTCCCAATCAGGCTAAAATAGGTGGTGGCAATACTGGACTAGTTTCTAGAGCAAGCGGTAGTAGTGGGTTGAAGTGCTTTAGCTATGGTGAACCTGGTTACTAACAGTCGGAATGTAAGAATGCTGGTAAGAGATACTTATTTGCTGATCCGGAAGGAGATGATGATGCAGCTTATGAAGAGTATGAAGAAGCCCCAGTTTATGATGAAGAACCCAAGCATGAGGAGGAGTATGTGTCTGGAGATGTGGGGTGATTCGATCCAAATAGTCTATATAAAATAATATATATATAACTAAATATATCAAACAAGTAATAGTAGTATAGTGAGTATCCCGTT